>CM031238.1:632690117-632866050 GCA_018340775.1 Taxus wallichiana var. yunnanensis
ACCCATTCTTCTCTTTCCCATAATGCATGCAAGTTATGTGGCTCAAATATGGCCTATTGGGTAGTAATAACTCCCAATAAAAATTTTCACCTATTAAAATAGGTCTTATCTCCCTTACAATATTTTCCTATAAATAGGACTTACTCACAAATAACAAATATCCTTTTAAACAAGCTTTACAATCTCCTTCAAATAGATTTAGTAGCTATTATTATTTTGGGGATGCTCTTTTCATTCTTGTGTGTGAAGGGAAGGGGTTGGGTCCCTTTTTATAATATTAAAGGGCCCAAACTATCTCCTTAAGACCCTTATCTCTCCAACTACACACAAACAACCTTGTTATCCAAGTTGGTTGGGTCGTTCCACTCTCCACGGAGGGTTCACGGGTTCAAACTTTACCATTATTTTTTTGGCTAGGCCTTTTACACTTACGTGGACTATATCCTACATCATCTGCTGACACGCAATGTGGGGGAGTTTTAATATAGGCACATAACCTATCTATATGTGGAAATAGCTACATATGTCTCCGTTTTGTTTGGAGACCCAACTTTATAGCTCCCAGATTGGGCTGACCATTGTATTGTTGGTTTGATGTGGTATGATTTGTATCAAAATATATGTGGCCACATACGGTATATGTGGGTTGGCTCAAGTGCATTGTTGATCTCGTTGTATAACCCATCGAGTCTTGTGGGATGCTAAACTATTCACTAAGCCATGAATGTGGGTGTCGAGCTATGAGGTTTGATTCACTTCGAGTTGTGTGGTTTACTATGCATCTGTGAGGTATATGTCTATTCATGTGTTGATTTGGCTGCACCAAGTTTTATTCAAAGCTAGGTCGATGTGGAAATAGATAAGAATGAACCATGTGGATATAGGTCCCAACAATGTGATCAACACAATAGGAGTTGATCACCCCCGAGATGATAAAATATCTCACCGAGCTCAAATCGTTCCTCGATAGGAATATGGCATGAATTAAAAATTGTAGTGGTAAGCCACGTAGTGGCTTGAGGACCCACCACAAGTGATAAAATAGTCCTCACGATGGCACAACTCCCATTCATTAAAAAACTTGAACCTCTTTTTCTCGCATGACCAAATTCTCACTTGTTGAAGATCGGAGAATGGAAACATCACCACGATCGCATGATCATTTTTTCCACTTTTTCATGACTCGCCAATTTACCCGTTCATGCCTAGGGTTGATTGTAACTTTTAGAAGCCATCTTTTACATGTTGGGACTCCATTTTTATGTTCAAATAGTTGATGGAAATATCTCATAGTCAAGTTCTACATTGTGCCAATCACTGGGGAAGTTTAAAGGAACAATTTTTATCTTTATCGACCTCTATATTATGCACTTTAGAACATTCTATTCTATTTTGATTGACTTAGATATTTTTTTGATAGCTTCGTTGAAACCCCTTTGAAAATTTTGGTCTTTGGGTTGAAGTGCAATTTGTGCACTTTTACCACATTAGAATTTCTCTAAAGAACCCTTAAATACCATATAGTTCTCCACATATAGTGTGATATTTTTTTGCATGATACTATATTTAATTATTAGATCACTTGATAATGCTTTGGTAATGGCTTTCTTGTTTTTTTATTTATTTGGCTTTGTGCAGGTTTTAAGCTTTGGAACTTTAGCTCTAGAAATTAGATTTTGAGTGCTTCAAACCCATATAGGGGCTTCTCCTAATGTGTTTTCTTACTCTAGGGAATTTTATGAGAGATTTGAATATTTTTTGAGAGATATTTTCTTTATGAGTTCTTAAAAGTGTTGGGGAAGTAAATTAGTATGTTTTAATTTCTCATATAAGTTTTCATATATATAGCTTCATTTGAGGACTGACCTCTAAGGAAAGAAGTGACCCATAAAATATATGAAGTTAAAAAAATTTATATTGAAGTAGGGAATGAAACTACTAGTTTCAAACCAAAAAGTTCAATATCAATTTCATCCATATTTGGAAATTTTGTTCAAAAGGTGTGTGGGAGGCTAAAAATATCTATGAATGATAATCATGATTGTTATAATTTTTGAATTGATGTAAGATATTTTTCTAGAGATTGGGTAGTGCAAAAAAAAGTGTAATTCTTGCAATAAGATTAGGGCATAACAATTATGCATGAAAAAAGACACAAATCATGAATTAGGAATTAAAAAATATTAATATTAGTAAATAATTAATTATACAATTTGAATTATACACAAATACTATCATGCCACCTAATGAATCATACAAAATCCCATGTATTTTGTAACGCCCACAAATAGACACACCAAAACCAAATCAAACCTAATTAATTACGTAGGAAAATTACGAGATTTTTTTTCGTTTAAAAGGTTGCAAGGGTGTTTAACATTAGATCGCATTTAATTAAATTCCAATTTAAAAATTTAGACACATTCATAAAGTAGTTGAAACCAATTTATTAATTAAACATTATTATATATTTTCCACAATCCCTTTCACAATTTACTCCTTTTCTAAGGTTTCCAATAATTTCTATTTTAAATATTAACTACATAAATCTTGTTATTTTAATTAATGTAAAAACTATTAATTTTATTAAATGGCGTTCCCTAATTTTATTTAAAATTTTACTTCCCAAATTAACTTAATATCCATACCCATCATTTAGTGAATTAACTATACATTTTACTTTTAATTAATTTAATCATTTTAGAACATTATCTAAAACCCATGCACAATATTATTTAGTTAATCCTTATAATAAAATGTCTTTTATTTATTTATTTATTTATCCATAATAGAAAAGGGTCACAACTTATTCTAACCCACTAATACACTAGGTGGCCCCATTCACTAAATACCCATACCTTTTTATTTAAAACCCATTCCCATAAAAGTTCCCATAACTTAAAATTATAGGATTGAATCTCTACCCTAGGATTAGATCAATATGGACCATTAGATTTTAGGTTTTCCCTAAAATCCCTAAATATCCTTATGTTGCCTTTTTATTCTTTTCTTTTCCCTAATCTCTTCATTTGTTCATTTGTGTTTTGTAGGTTGAAGGAGGTGGAGGCCATGGAAACTTGAGGGAAACCATGGAGGTTTTATTTTGGTCCAAGATTTGCAAATGGGAGGAAACCCTTCCTCCATTTTTCTCTCCATTTTATTATTTTCATTAGGATTGTAGTGTGTATAGTTATCTCTTTGTTTTTTTGTAAGGATCCAACCATAATCTAGTTGTGGGTATTTGTTTTCCCACATTTTCTTGAGTTTTCAACATGTGGGGGAAAAACCAATTTTAGTTGATCTAAGAGTACATTAACTTATATACATATATACATTCATGTATATATATATATATATATATATATATATATATATATAGTTATATCTAAGGTCGATCTACATTATGTTTGTAAATATTTATTTAATATACTAGTTTGGATTGAAAACTTGTTTTTGTTTTGAAAAAAGTTCACAAATAGGCAACTTGAGTCGGTCGCTTAACTCGGCCATTGTTCTCACTATGCTACCAACTCCAGTCTCTTTGAATCGACACATTTTATAAAAAATATGTTAAAATCAATATATTCTCAAATATATACATTTGCATTCATTTTTTTAAAAGTTCATATATGTTACCATCTATGTTTTATTGTTTTCAAGGTAATACTAAAGCGTCTAACTTTAAAAGTTGAAAACATGAAACTGAAATCTGTTTGAGACTGATACCGAGTTTCTATTTTTTTGATGTTAGTTGACTGAACGGCATTGGTTAGTGTGGAAAAAAGAGTTGCAAAAATTAATATATATAAACATATATATTATCCAATATATATTCAATCGAGTTCAAACAAGTAATTTTTAACAAAATACACAAGTGAACTTTAAAACAAACTTATTTATTTGACTCGAAGAAATTAATGGTATATGTTGTTTTGTTTTTCAATGTTGTAATGATCAAACATCCATACTAAGATACTACCATTTTTCATACTTATTTGAAGAGGATTAAAGTATAACATAACTCAAATGTAAGTTATTTTTATTTCTTTTACAACCAAGATTGACAAGATTACTTTAAAGGGAAAACAAACATATATTCTCATGTATTTATAATGGAAGAAAACCATCTTCAAAATTTAGACACAATGCAAACTTTGATTAAATTACATATTTGAAAAGAGTTACATTTCCAATCAAATAAAACTTACAACTTATTCTTTCAACCATTTACATTACATAGTTTGATAATACATTTACAAGAACTCACTTTAAAATACAAGAGTACAAAATCCCTCCACTTAAAGGTGGAGACAACATGATAAAATTTACAAATATAAAATTTCTCTGTCTTTTTCTTCTACATGATAAATCTATCAAAGGCATCAACTTGATATCCTTCATTTCTTCATCCCCAAATCACAACAAAAAGGGAGCATAGGCAACACTCACCTCCCAACCTTATCCCAATGAGAAGGTGAAGTCAACCTTATCATTGGCTCTTGATCCCTAACAATGGAGAAAAAGGGAATGTTTCCAACCATGAGAAGTATTTACAAAGGATTCAAAAATACATACATTCATTCCAAAAAATAATAAAATCATACAAGAACAAATAACACTCATAGTAACAATATACACTTTCCAAAACATAGGCTTAAAATCTAAGCCAAAGGAGAAGAGAAATATAGGGAATTACTTATTCCTACCATGGGTTAAGTGTCCACCTTAAAACCTCCAAAATATTCATCCACCCAAACAAAAACTATTATCCCTTCCTCAATATCTTATTACTTTTTCAAATCCGTTATCACTCCCTCATATAAAACATAAAAAGATAAGCAAGAAATCTTTCTTATTTTCACAAGGTGGGACACCCAACCCAAACTCCCTCCAAATACATATACAAAACTCTTATCCCTCCCTCAAAATATCCCCATTTTCCTTCTCCCACACCATCCTTAAGGTCATACTACCCAAATCCAAAACAAACACATACATTCATTCATTTCAAAAACAACACACAAAGAACTAAAATAAAATTCAAGGGTATAAAACCTACCTTCCCATTATAAGAACCTTCAATCCACAAGTGACAACATCAAGATTCCTCCAAGTATAAGCCAAATCTAAAGAAATCTCCCAAGCTCTTTTTATCTCAATTTTTCACCAGGAAAAATTGATCAAACACGACCCTGTGCAGGAAGAAATCCAAGGGACACTTCTATCGCACGAGCCCACATTTCAAATCCAACAAAAATTTACGACACGCTATACAATGGAAGAGTAGGTTCGTCTAAGGAGACAAACAAAGTGTTAAAGAAACTAGAGGCTCAAAGGAATAAAATGGGGAAATGCTTAAAGACTTCGGGTTTCACAAACGCTTCAGAGTAGGCTTAAATTAGCTATATATGGAAGAGACGGTGGAAGTTGACAAGTGTCTCAATGGCATACATTCAAAGGTTAAACCCAAAAGGAAGACTCAAACAAGTGCAAATTCTCCACGTGTCTTAGGCCCAAAAAGGGACAGAGCTGGCCATTAAAAATTCCAAATGAGTGGAAAGAACCACGTGTTAGCTTGGCGCAATTTCCAAAGAGAGGGCTCAAGGTGGATGCTCAAATTAGCACCATCCTTCCACGTGGTTAGGTTCTAACATAAGTCAAAGAGCAAAGTGAGCCAAAATCAATTAAGTATAATAGTGTTGGTGGTATGCACCAAGTGTCTCAACAATGCACATTCAAAGGTGCAGCCTAAAGTGGAGACTCAAACGATCGCGAGGCTTCCTCATGTCTAGGGTTTGGAAAAGACATCGGCCTAAATTGGCTAAGTATCATAGAATTGCAGAAGGTTCCACATGTCATCTTGGCACATCTTTAAAGATAAATCTAAAAGTGGGTTCCCCAAACAAGCGTTGGCCTTCCACGTGTCCCGTGTTGAAAAAAGGGACAGAGTAAGAAGTTGAAAAGTCAAGATGGGAAGATTCAGTAGAGGGTGCTCTATGCCTCAACTACATAAATTAAAGAGGGGTGGAAAATGGCCGACTCAGACAAGCGCTAAGTCTCCACATGTCCTGGTTAGACATATGGCCCCACCAAACAAAAATACTTAGCAAAACATAAATAAATAGAGAAAATATGTGGAAGGAGCCACATGTATTCTCCATGCAACTTCAAAAGAAAAGTCCAAAAGCGGTCCCCAAATACGCATTAGCTCTACACGTGGCCATGCTTAAATTTAAGGCGGGAAGATGGGTCATCGGAGGTAATTCAAACATTTTTGTTCAAAATGGGTAAAGTATAAAAATGAGCTGCACCTCCACTGATGTTCAAGGAGCCACATGTCGAGCGTAAATTATATGCAGGTTAGGGGCCTCGAGAGGAAAAATGAAAATGCGGACTGGTGGGGCCCGATGATAGTTTTTGGACAAAGGTAATTACAGGGGCTGCACTGACATTTTTTGCATTATTTTATTTTTAGTACAAAAAGGTGTAAAGTGAATTTTGGGCCGACAAACCCGTTGTACTAAACTGGTTTTAAACATTTTTGTGCGGAGCTGACTCAAACATTCGAATGGACATATCTTTCAATCCAATGCCCAAAATTCAACAAATTCAGCATAATTGGAAAGGTCTCAACCTCCTCTACACTATGGAGACCTGAAAATTTAATTATGGAGAGGTTAGGTGAGTAAAAATTAGAAAATGTCTTCACGCCATTAATATGCAATCTGATTGCTCCAACAACCAGATCAGATTTGATTTGATCTGTCGTTCTTCCTTCTTCAACACACCGAACAAACATAGAGCGGCAGACTTGACAGATTGTGGGTGGATTTGCAGGGGCATTGATGGCTGGTAGCTAGGCTCCAAAATCAAGTTTCCCACCTCTTTTCTTCCTCTCTCTTCACAGATCTATAAAAGAAGGAGCTTAGCTCCTTGTAAAGGGTTAGACATTTCTGTTTTGTACCCTCCCTTCTTCCCTTTCCTATAAGAGAATTTGATGAGTCTTTCAAACCTCCCATTTAACTTGTAATACAAATTTTTACCTCTTAGGTACTATAATGTACTTGTAAAAACTCTAGAGAAATAATATATGTATGTGTATGATTCTCAACCCTCTCATGTGTTCATTGTTGTCTTTTCATCTCTCATTACAGTTTGGTTATATTTGCATGGTATTAGTATTTCATTTCTATGGTCTCGTGTTAAATTACAAAAAAATGTTCAACATTCATTTGGTATATCACCTTGTTAGCTTAGGTTTATTTTCTCACATCTTGTCAACCCTATCTCCTTTGTAAGATAGAGTAGGTTTTAGAGTAAATCTTCTGTAATTTATTTTTGTGCACCTAAACAAAGGAACTGGCCTTAATCCGAATATATTTCTCAACTCTCAAGGTCCCACAATTTGAGAGATGCTCCATGTTATGCTATCACATGAAGAGTCTCAACCCATAAATTTGTAGACATTTTGGGGTGCTATTATTTTACACTAACACTTTTGGCATGCAAGGTGGGACAAAGAGGTCTTCATGTTGTTACAACAAGATTGATGTGCACTTGTTGTAAGTTTCTAGATTTTAAGAAGCTCCAAAATTACACATCTGGCAACTCCAAAAGAGGCAGAGTCCTCTAGTTTGAGTATCCTAGACTTGGTAGATTCATGAGAAGTATCCAAACTAGATCAAGAAATAGAGAGGAGGGATTATTTGTCTATATACACTTATCCCCAGATAGATGGAGAAGGAGGAGAAGATCCAAGAGGTCTCCATTTCCACCGAACAAAACCTTGTCAACACCTCCTCCTGGTAGGCCATTCATTCAATCAACAAGGGTCCTCGTGATAATTATAATGGCACAAAGAACCCAATCCCTATGTCAACTTCACTGGCAGCAACCCACTCACTCTCAATGCACAAAATCTAGTCCTAGTTGCAGCATTAAAGAGCATCCCATATTTCACCATAGAGAACTATAATTCTCCTAATGACCATATTCAAGACATTACAAATGTCTCACAGTAATTCATGAGATCACTATGATGGAAATTTCCGTCAAAGTTTTAGCCTCTTCACTCAAGGGTCAAGCTTCACAATGGTTTAGGAGTCTAACATTAGGCTCTATTCTGAGTGGGACCATCATGCGAGCTCTCCACAATCATTTTGGAGAGAAGAGATATAATCTATCCTTTTTATAGCATTTGATGACCATCAAGAGGGATCCTAATGAGAAGCTACCAAATTTCAAATTCATATTTCAAAGGACATGGGACTAGATGCCATTGGCCGTGAGACCCACGAGATGAAGGTGCTTTCTTAGAGCTCTAAATTTTGATATTTCCTTAATGATTCAATCAATGGGAGGCACAACCTTACCCGTAGCCTATACAATCTCCATTAGAGATTAAATTTTTTTAATTGAGGTTGGTAAGCTTGCACCTACTCCACATATGCCTCTATACCCGTAACTAGGAGCTGCAAGCACTAGTCAAACACCCACATTAACTCGTATGCCCACTCCAATGAATCAAAGTTCGATAAATCTTCCACCTCATCCTCTAGTACTTCAAAAGAGCTACAATAGGTTATGAAATATGTTCACAACCTTGGGAATGCGCTAGTGACTATCAAAAGGTAGCAAGCTCGAGTTTTAGGCCATATCATCCTCAAACTCAAAGTATAAGGCTAGACCCCCATATCATCAAAATAGAATACCGATCAGGCTACAAATCATAAGAAAAACCAAGGACAACCTCAAGCTACTTGACCTTTCTAACCATATGATCCAAACACAACTTCAAAATCTAGGGCCTTGGTTCTAACAAAAAACAATATGGCAAAAGAATATGATTGAAGTTTCCCATGCAATCAGCCCCACAATTAGTCAATTTGTTTCAATGGTGTATTGAACTAGGTCTTGATGGTGCAGACCATTGGTGTGTCCCAAGAGCCAAGTCAAGAGGAAAACCAACAACAAGAAACTCATAAAGAGGCACCTCCAAGTGAGACCATGCTTGTCATTTGGCAGGATGAAAACTTCTGTGGATTTAACAAAACCCTTTCTCAAAGTGTATTTACCAATACACGGTCCAAGAAATGAAATATTGGAGAGGGACGATCATCAAACTCAAGTAATCCACAACCCTCTATTACTCCATAAGGTATTGGCACTCAAAGTGCAACTCCCAATGTGTAGATTCAGCATAAGCCACATTCCAAACCCACTTAGGCACCGGTTGTAATGACCCATGTACTAGGAAAAGGACAACAAAAACATAGCTCATTCCCATTTAACATCATTTAACAAATGAAGAAGAAAAAAATGTCAATATTTCAATGTGGGAGTCATTGGCTATCTCATGAAAGAGAGACCTATTGTAGGATGTTATGGCTGATTGGTCAACCTCAAATCAGCCCCAGTAATTCAGCCATAGAAATTTGTTACCAATGTGGCTCGGATCAAGGAAACCGTGGAGGAAAATAAGGTAAGAATCAAGCCCCCTCCATTCTATGTTTCATTAATCATTGGATATAAGCTAGTGCATAATTACAAGATTGATATGGGGGCAAGTAGCCCGGTCATGCCAAAGTGGATAGCTGATCAACTGGATCTTCAATACGAAGTCATCTCCAAGGGGGTAGGGAAATGTGATGGGACATTGGTTATAATAGTTAGAGTCATCAATTATTTGAGCCTTACACCGCACGCATGCCTAATTGTGACCGTATTGCAGAATGTATCACCATAGACTTGCCACCATATTTTGCATTGTGTTTATCGAGGGATTTCACTTCTAAATAGACACTATTTGTTTGTTGATTAGTCACACATGATTTTTACAACAAGGTATGGATCCAAGGCTACGATAAGATCTCGAGTTCGTTATCCAAAATGATCCCCTTGCTCATTTTGTGGCTAACTCCCTTCATTCTTTCCTCTCTTTTGCCTCAGTCATAATTTTTTACTTTTCAGCACTCAAGACCTTCTGGAAATGGCACCATTGGATAGAGATTTTTCTCATCTTTCCAGAAAGGTAAAGTTTTCCTCCTAACTCCATGTATTTTTGAAGTTATGGCTCGGTGGAGTTTTTGTGGGAAATTTTCCCTGACAAGCCCGAGCCAATAAGGTGAGGCCACGTGTCCTCGGAAGGATGGGGGGAGGTAAACTTGGAATTTTTACCAAGTGTTTGGCAAGATTTCGGAAGGAATTTTTTACCCCAAAGGCCCGCCGACGAATTGAATGTTGCCACGTGTCCAGTGGAGGGAAGATAGAAAATTTGACTAAGTGTTGGCGCCATGGAAAAATCTCTAGGAAAGGTCCGCACCCAATCACATTATGCCACGTGTCCTTAGGCCAAAGAAGTGGTAGAGGGCGAGATAAAATTGAAAATTTGGTGAAGTGTTTTGGCAAGAGGAAAAAATAATTTTTTGCCCACAGGCCCGAGCAATAAGATGATGCCACGTGTCTCAGGGGCATCGGAGCTTCGACCGCCGGGAGAAATTGGGAATTTTTCCCAAAGGATAGCGCAAAAAGAAGTTTTCGCCCCATGGCCCACAATGAATGGAAACCCACCACGTGTCTTCAACTAGCGGAGCGTGGGGAAAAAAATTGGAAGATTTTCCCAAAGCAAAATCAAAGAAAATTTTCAAAGGAAAATCTCACCCCCAAAACCCGAGCCAATCAAATCATGCCACGTGTCCATGTGGTGGCAAAAACACAAGACAAGCCCGGAGGGAAAATTGGCAGGGAAGGCCCACGTCCAATGGGAGTTCGCCACATGTTCCATTAGGGAAAATGGTCTGGAGAAGTAAGAGAATTTGAAAGTAGAGGCCCGCAACAAATCATATCACGCTATCTCGTGTCCTCAGGTCATCGCCCGATGGAGAATTTTTGGAAAATTTTCCAATGGCCAAAATGGTGGAAAATGAAGCACAGAAGGCCCGCATCCAATCAAAACATGCCATGTGGCACCAGGAGCGGTGGAGCACGGAGATTTTTGGGAAAATTTTCCCAAATGCAAAAAGTGGGAAAATTCAAATTTTCACCCACCATCACGTTTTGGCCCTGTTTTGCCCTAAATTTTCAAATGACTATAACTTTTGATCTAGAGCTTGGTTTTTTGTTCTTTATATCAACAAAACCAGTGAAATTCTCTACATGATTCATGGCTTACTTTTGTATTTTGATGGAGTTTGAACAGAAAATTTGACAATGCCTCCGGAACGTGAAATCAACAAAATGACGTTTCAACCACCATTTTTAATGAAGAATGGCTCGCATTCACTCCTAGCATGGTGAAAAATGTTAGGGAATGGACCTATAAGTATGCCCATGCTGTTTTATTACATTTTGGTTAGTGGTTGGAGCTCCTCTCACGTTTTCCCACATTTCTCTCTCCTAGGCTCATTTTTTGCCTTGTAAAAGCCAGAATGGGCTCATTTTTAAAAAAGGAGACACTCTTTTAGCTCTACAACTTCCCTTTTCTTCCTTTTGGCAAAATTTGTGGAAATTTTTACCTTTCCATGCAAATATAGTGCCTACTTTGCCTCTTGGTCATTGTAATGCACTGTGTTGGACTTGGAATGATAATATATGCTCTATGATTAAAAGTTTTCTCAATCCTTTCATATGTTTATCATTGTTTTCCTAACCTCTCATCACATTTTGGAAATTTGTGCATGTTTTGTGTTAGTATTTCCTCCTGGACTGTGTATGTTTTGTAGTAGCAGGTGTCTACTACTCCCTTGGTGCATCACCTTATCAACATTAGTCTCATTTTTCTTGCATTCCCTATCTCTGTCCCCTTGGAATTTAGAGTAGGAATTAGGAATTTAAGCCTCTACAAATTTCATGCATATACTTGATAAGAGGAGTTGAGGAACCAACCTCTAATCTGGAGATTCTTTTCCATTTTACAAGTCCCACACTTGGGGAAAAGATTCAATGTTGTGCAATCACACTGGATGTCTAAAATGTCAAACTAGAAATTTGATCAACATCTAGGGATGCTGCTGATTTGCACTAATAGTTTTGGCACACCCGGTGGGAACCTTAGAGTTATTCATCTTCATTACAACAAATTGATGTGCATTTGTTGCAATTTTCTTGCTTGAAAGAGTCCTAAATTACACATCCGGTGACTCCAAGGAAGAGGAATCAACTGGTTTTAGTAGTGCAGACCTGAAAATTCATGAGAAGAATCACCAAAAAGGTCAAGAGTTGGAGAAGTAGAGATGTTGTTTGAGTGTCTGTAATTATCTCCAAGAAGAAGGCAAAGAGGGAGGAGAATTCAAAGGTCTCCATCTCCACCAAACATAACTCTATCAACTCTTCCACCTAGTAGACCTTTCATCCAATCAACGAGGGTTCTAAGGCCAATCAGAATGGCACAACACAACCCATATGTCAATTTCACTAGCAGCAGCCCACTTGCTCTCAATGCACAAAATCCAATCCCAGTTGCAGCATTGAAGAACATTCCATACTTTACTAGAGAGAATCAGACCACTCCTGGTGATCATGTCAAGGATATTGCTAATATTTGTGTAATCCATGAGATTAATGAGATGCAAGTTGCTGTCAAACTACCGCATCTTCATTCAAGGGAAAGATTTGCAATGGTTCAAGAGTCTTGCCTCAGGTTCTATTCAAAATTGGAACCAAAAATGTATATCCCTCCATAAGTAGTTTGGAGAAAAGGGAGATAACTTGTCCCTTTTGGAACAATTGACAACCATCAAGAGAGCTCCCAATGAGCAAATTGACTCGACTTCAACTTTAGGTTTCAAATGAATTTGGAGAGAATTCCAAAGGTGGCAAGTAAGGCCAACATAGCGAAAGGTGCTTTTTCATATTACCTTAAAGCTCTAAATTCTGATATTTCTATGTTAATTCAATCCATGGGGGCACAACTATCCTCCGTTGCTTGTAACATTGCCATTAGAGCTGAAAATTGTTTGATTCAAGATGGCAAGCTAGCTCCTAGGCCTCTAATTCCATTATATCCAATTTTAGAGAGCCCAAGTACTAGACAAGTGCCTATTTTAGCTCCTATTCCCACTCCTAGAAATCAGAATTCAAGTGAAGCTTCTACTTCATCTTCTAGTGCCTCAAATGAACTTCAAGAAGTCATGAAGCAATTGCAAAATCTAGGCAATGAGCTGGTTACACTCAAGAGGCAGCAAGCCCAAGGTTTTAGACCTTCTTTCTAGCCTCAAGCTCAGCCTAACAGGTAGCCATACCAGCCTCAAAGACCACCCAATCCAGTTGTAAATCAAAATCAAGCAAGACCTCCTGCCAATAGACCATTTCAGCCCTATAATCCCAATGCTACATCTGCCTCTAAAGCAATAGTGCTGCAAAAAAAAACATAGCTCAAGAGTATGATTGGTGTTTCCCATGCAATGAACCTCACAACCAGTCTATGTGTTTCAACGGTGCCTTAAATCAAGCATTAATGGTGACAACTACTGGTGTGGAGGGTGAAGGGAGTCAAGGAAATAACCAACAACAAGAAACATTCTAGCAACAATCAGCTCCAAATGATACCACACTTGTAAACTGGTAGGCAAAAGATTTTTGTGGCATGAATCAAACAATCTCCCAAAGTGTTGCAGCCAACATGAGGTCAAAGAGAAGAAATTTAGGTGAATAACAGCCATTGCCTCCACATAATCCACAACCTTCCACCACTCCACAAATTATTGGCAAACAAAATGCAGTTCCAAACATGCAAGGACTGCCTAAAACAACTCCTAGGCCAACTCAGATGCCAGTTGTTGCTACCCATGTGCAAGGAATGAATGTGCAGGCTAAGGTATAGTAGAGAGATGCTTCATCTCCATTCAACATCATTTATCAAATGAATAAGACAAATGTAAACATATCAATGTGGGAATCACTATCCATCCCAGGCCAAAGAGATTTGCTACAAGCTTGCCATGAAGGACTGGTCAACTTCAAATCAATAGGTCCAAATGCAAGAGAAGGTACTCACAAATGCTGCCCAGCCTGAGAGGAATCATGGATGACAACAAGGTAAAATGTTGAAGCACCCTCGATTATATGTTTCATTGATCATTGGAAACCATTTAGTACACAATTGCATGATTGATTCCGGGCAAGTAGTTCAGTAATGCCCAAGAAAATAGCTGATCATTTGGGGCTTCAATATGAAGTCATATCCAAAGGGGTAGTGCAATTGGATGGGACAACAGTAACAATAGTTAGAGTGATCAAAAACTTGAGTCTTATTTTGCATGCATGCCCCAATGTTGTTGTTTTGCAAGATGTCTCAGTAATAGACCTTCCACCACTCTTTGCCCTATGTTTGTCAAGGGATTTCATAGCCAAGATTGGAGGGTACTTATTTGCTGATTGGTCACACATGTTGTTCAGAACTAGATATGGAACTAAAGCCACAATCAGATATGAGCCTATTGCAAAATTTCACATTGAGCCTCACACTCCAAGCCAAATCAATACCAATTGTTCAGCGTTTGATCAAGAAGATTATCCAAGCACTGATGAAGCTGACACCAAGGTTGGAAGCATCCTAGATTTGACTCTTGATGAATGGGAAAGCAAGGTGCATGCTTTTGATCCTTATTAGGAAATAGGAGAATCTGAGCTATGAGTCTATTGCATGCATGAAGAAAATCAGCCTATCCCTAGCATCACCAAGCCGCACCACAAGGATGAAAATGAGTTATGGCAGTTGTTTTTTGATGGATCAAGGAGTAGACAAGGTGCAGGAGGGGGAGCTATGCTTGTTTCACCTCAAGGAGTTAGGTATTATTCAGCTTTTAGATTTCAGTTTGCATGTTCTAATAACACTGCTGAATATGAAGCTTTGATACAAGGATTACATTGGTCAATCAAAAGAAGGATAAAGAACTTGCAAGTCTTTGGTGACAGTGAGTTGATCATCAACCAAGTTAAGGGGCAGCATGCTGCCAAGAATGATCTGCTCAAGTGCTACAAAATAGGGTGTGGGACCTCATTGAATATTTTGAGGGCTTTGGCATCAAATCCATTCCTAGAAAAGAGAACCAAGCTGCTGATAGGCTTGCAGCAGTTGGAGCAGCCTTTGATGTTGTTGAAAGCATCCAAAAAGACAAGGTATAACCAAACATCCATGTGATTGTAAGGCCTTCAGTTCCAGACAACAATGTGAGTTGGCAAGTGTTTGAAAGTGATCAACAAATCATCCATTTCTTGCAAGAAGAGGCTGAGTTCTCAACTAAAAATCAGGAAAATTTGGAACAACAGTATGGTGACCAAGTGGTACAGCTGAGAACCAACAAACTACCAAAGGGACTTATCACTTTGGAGTCCATTTTCAATCCTAATGATCAGTTTAGGAAGGAGAAAGCAAACATCCAAGTCAAGGGAGAAGATTCAGTGTCCATCTTGGTGGAAGAAGGCAAATCACTCCAAGTTGGTAAAGTGACAACTGAGCAAGAAAGGTATGAGTTAGCTTTGTTCAAGAATTCCCCGTGTTTTCTTGGATCTATGAATATTTGAAAGGTTTCAATCCCGAGTTAGCTCAACACACCATTGAATTGGATCCAGTACTAAACCCATCGGTAGAAAACAAAGGCAAATCAATCCACACAGGATCCTCTCATGAGAAAAAAATTGAATAAGTTGATAGAGTCAAGTATCATATTCCCTATCAAGCATTCTAGTTGGGTGGCCAACTTGGTTCTAGTTAGAAAGAAGAGTGGAGAAATCAGATTGTGTGTTGACTTCAGAGATCTAAATAGAGCATCTCTCAAGGATCATTACCCACTTCCTTCTATGGAGAAAATTTTGCAAGTTGTTGCTGGCTCTGAAAGGTTTTCATTACTTGATGGCTATTCAGGGTACAATCAAATTATGGTGAAAGAAGAGGATCAGTTCAAGACAACCTTTACAACCAAATGGGGAACTTATGCATACAGAAAATGCCATTTGGGCTGTCCAATGCTGGAGCTACTTTCCAAAGGGCAATGGACATGGTGTTCAAGGATTTGATTAACAACATGGTGCTGATATATCTTGATGATATCACTATTTTTTCAAAAAATGCAGCAGACCATCTCTTTCATTTGAGACAAGTGTTCCAAAGGTGCAAAAGATTTGGAGTATCCTTGAATCCTAAAAAGTGTATTTTTCTAGCCCATGAAGGAAAGCTCCTTGGCCACATTGTCTCCAAAGAAGGATTAGTAATTGATCCAGAAAGAGTTGAAGCCATAAGAGCACTACCATTTCCAAGCCACAAGAAGGCCCTTCAAAGTTTCTTGGGAGAATAAATTTTGTTCGAGGTTTGTCCCAAATTTTGCAGCCCTAGTCAAGCCTATCACCAAGATGTTAAAGAAAAGCATAGCTTTCAAATGGACAACATAAGGAAAGGAAAGTTTTTAAGCAATCAAAGAAGCCATCTCTCAATACCCAACTCTCATTTAACCCGGATTTCTCCAAGGATTTCATCCTCTATGCATTTGGGGGTGATGATACTATTTCTGCAATTTTTGTACAACAAAACAAAGACAATGATGAGCATCCAATTTCTTTCTTCAGCCAAAGTGTGGAGGACTATGAGGTAAGGTATTCTTTCATTGAGAAACATGTTCTTGAAGTAATTAGGAGCTTGAAGAAATTCGAGCATCTAGTTTCAAACAAAAAGGTTCAATTGCTAGTTTCTCATGTGGTAGTTAAAGAATTCCTCCTCAACAAAGACCTAAATGAAAAGAGAGTAGGTTGGATTACTCATGTCATGGAGTATGACATTGAGATCAAAGTCACCAAGTTGGTCAGAGGAAAAGGATTGTGTGAGTAGCTGGTCTTGAATAAATCCAAGGAAGCATGCAATGAGAAGGAGGTTGTTTTGGCGTTGCAAGACAGCCATGAGCAAGGAAGCACTCAAGAAGAAAATGATGGTATCCTCACTCCTTGCTAGACCCAAGACATAATGCACTTCCTAAACATAGGTCTATGCCCTCCAGAGATGAACAAGACCAAAAGAAGACACTTCAGATTGCAGGCTGTCCCATATGCCCTTGTTGATGGTGTTTTGTTCAAAAGGGATGTGAATGGAGTCTTGAGATGCATTGGTACAAATCAGATTCACAGGGTGTTGGAAGAGTTCCATGGTGGATCAGTTGGTGGTCATTTTTCACCGAGAGTGACAGCTCTGAAGATCATGAGGGCTGGCTATTATTGGCCCAAGATTTTCAGTGATTGTTATGCATGGATCAAGAGGTGCAAGAAGCATGTGCGTTCTTCACGGGTAAGGAGAGACTAGCTGCCCTTCCATTGCATCCAATTTCAATTGACCAACCATTCATGCAATGGGGTTTAGAATTCATTAGAGTCATTAATCCAAATTCAAGCCAAGGGCACAAATGGATTCTAACAAAGAATGATTATTTCACCAAGTGGACTCAAGCAAAGTAGCACTCAAGGAAGCAAATGAATCTAGCATCCTATACTTCTATGAAGGGATAGGAGCTAGATTTGGCATACCTGCTACAATAATATTAGATAATGCATTGGCATTCATTGGGTCCAAGGTAACTGAATTGGATATCAAGAATGGGATCTACCTAAGCACTTCATCAAATTATTACTCTCAGGATAATGGCCAAGCTAAATCTACAAACAAGAACTTGTTAATGATCATTAGGTGGACTCTTGATGAGAATCAGAGGTCTTGGCATACTAAGTTCAAATCAGCCTTATGGGCTGATAGGATAACTCCCAAGAGATCTACAGGTAACCCTCCATTCAAGCTTTTTTATGAAAGAGAGGCAATTTTTCCCATGTCCCTTGAGTTTCCAACATTGGAACTCATGAAACAGTTGGAGTTGTTGGAGTTTGAACCCATGGAGGTTAGATATGCAGAATTGATGGAGCTCCAAGAAATTAGATATCAGGTGTCCCAAGCAATGGAGAAGGATCATGCTTTGATCAAGAAGACCTTTGATAGAAAGGCCAAGGATAGATCTTTCCAAGTTGGAGATATAGTGTTAAAATGGGATGCGTAGAGAGCAAAACCGGGAGGCATTCAAAATTTGATGCCATTTGAGTGGCCCATATATGGTCACAAAGTGTAAGGACAACAATGCTTTCAAATTATCTTCATTAGATGGTGAAGAATTGTAGATTCCAGTCAATGGAATTTTATCTAAAGCATTGGTACTCAGAGAAACTCTCCACATTGTACATATTAGCTTAGGTTTTCATTCCTCCAAGTGCTTATGAACATTGTTTTGTTGTGGTTTATTTTTGCTTTCCCTAAGTTCTTTTGCACAAGCTTGCTGCTTCCAGAAATGTGTTTTGCAGGCCTTGCTCCAATCAGATGGTGTTATACCCTCCACCTTCCTCCTTGCAGTGTTCTAATAAGTTGGGTTACTAAACAGATAATTTAATGACCCCATGCCCAATGGATTGCTTTAGAAAACTAGTAACTTCATCCAAAGTGGCAGATGACCCTCCGAGTCGCTAAAATTCTTATCAAAATGAGCCCCTTGCTCATTTTGTGGCTAACTCCCTTCATTCTTCCCTCTCTTATTCCTCAATCATAATTTTTTATTTTTAGGCACTCAAGACCTTCTGGAAATGGCACCATTGGATAGAGATTTTTCTCAAATTTCCAGAAAGGTAAAGTTTTCCTCCTAACTCCATGTATTTTTGAAGTTATGGCTCGATGGAGTTTTTGTCAAAAAATTTCCCTAGACGAGCCCAGACCAATAAGGTGAGGCCACGTGTCCTCGGAAGGGTAGGGCGGAGGTAAACTTGGAATTTTACCAAATTTCAAAAGGAATATTTTGCCCCGAAGGCCCGCCAACGAATTGAATGCTGCCATGTGTCTAGGTGGAGGGAAGATAGAAAATTTGACTAAGTGTTGGCACCATGGAAAAATCTCCAGAAAGGTCTGCACCCAATCACATTATGCCACGTGTCCTTAGGCCAAAGAAGTGGCGGAGGGTGGAGATAAAATTGAAAATTTGGTGAAGTGTTTTGGCAAGAGGAAAGGAGAAATTTTGGCCGAGCAAATAAGATGATGCGACATGTCTCGGGGGTCGTCGAAGCTTCGGCCATTCGGGGGGAAAATTGGGAATTTTTCCCAAAGGATAGAGGAAAAGAAGTTTTCACCCCGATGGCCTGCAACGAATGGAAACCTAACATGTGTCTTCAACCGATGGAGTGCGGGGAAAAATTTGGAAAATCTCACCCCAAAACCCGAGCCAATCAAATCATGCCACGTGTCCATGTGGCGGCAAAAAACACAAGGCAAGCCCGTAGGGAAAAATGGCATCAAGGCCTGCTTCTAATGTTAGATCGCCATGTGTCCTATCAGGGAAAATGGTCTGGAGCAGGTAGAGAATTTGAAAGTAGAGGCCCGCAACGAATCATATCACGCCACGTGTCCTCAGGTCATCGGCCCGGGAGAATTTTTGGAAAATTTTCCAATGGCCAAAACGGTGGAAAATGAAGAAGAAGGCCCACATCCAATCAAAATGTGCCACATGGCACCAGGAGCGGTGGAGCATGGAGATTTTTGGGAAAATTTTCCCAAATGCAAAAAGGGAAAATTTCAAATTTTGCGACCCACCATCCCGTTTTTTTGGCCCTATTTTTCCCTAAATTTTCAAATGACCATAACTTTCGATCCAGAGCTTGGTTTTTCACGTTCTTTATATCAATGGAAAGCTGGTGAAATTCTCTACATGATTTTGGGATCAATTTTGTATTTTGATGGATTTTGGAGAGATAAAATTGGAAAACACCTCTGGCATGTGGAAATCAATAGAAATGACGTTTCAACCACCATTTTTAATGAAGAATGGCTCGCATTCTCTCCCAGCATGGTGAAAAATGTTAGGGAATGGACCTTTAAGGATGCCCATGTTGTTTTATTGCATTTTGGTCGGTGGTTGGAGCTCCTCTCATGTTTTCCCACATTTCTCTCTCCTGGGCTCATTTCTTGCATTGTAAAAGCCAGAATGGGCTCATTTTTAAAAAGGAGACACTCTTTTAGCTCTGTAACTTCCCTTTTTCTTCCTTTTTGGAAAAATTTGTGGAAATTTTTACCTTTCCATGCAAATACAGCACCTCTTTTTCCTCTTGGTCATTGTAATGCACTGTGTTGGACCTGGAATGATAATATATGCTCTGTGATTAAAAGTTTTCTCAATCCTTTCATATGTTTATCATTGTTTTCTTAACCTCTCATTACATTTTGGCAAATTGTGCATGTTTTTGTGTTGTATTTCCTCCTGAATCAGTGTATGTTTTGCAGTAGCAGGTGTCTACTACTCCCTTGGTGCATCACCTTATCAGCATTAGTCTCATTTTTCTTGCATTCCCTATCTCTGTCCCCTTGGAATTTAGAGTAGGAATTAGGAATTTAAGCCTCTGAAAATTTCATGCATATACCTGATAAGAGGAGTTGAGGAACCAACCTCTAATCTAGAGATTCTTTTCCATTTTACAAGTCCCACACTTGGGGAAAAGATTCAATGTTGTGCAATCACACTGGATGTCCAAAATGTCAAACTAGAAATCTGATCAACATCCAGGGGTGCTGCTGATTTTTACTAACAATCCCATTATGAATTACCATATTGAGCCTTATGTACCCAACCCAATAAATGTTAATTGTTCATCCTTTGATCAAGAGGACCTCTTAACCACTTATGAGGAAGATACCTAGGCTGGGTGTATTCCAGTCTTGACCCTCAATGAGTGGGCAAACAAGAGGCATGCTTTTGACCCCTATAAGGAGATGGAGGAATATGAGCTAGGATTCTATTTTTTGCATGAGGAGAATCACCCTCTTCCTGAAATCATTAATCCAGACCACAAAGATGGTAATGAGGTATGGAAGTTATTCTTTTATTGATCAAGAAGTAGACAAGGAGCCGAAGGAGGATCTATGCTTGTTTCACCTCAAGGTATGAAATATTACTCATCCTTCCATTTCCAATTTTCTTTCTCAAACAACACAACAGAGTATGAAGCCTTGATCCATGGGCTGCATTAGGCAAGGAAAAGAGGGATCAAAACTTGCAAGTATTTGGTGATAGTTAGTTAGTTGTGAATCAAGTACGAGAACTAAATGCTGCCAAGAATGATATGTTAAAAAACTACAAAAACCGAGTATGGGATCTTAGTGAATATTTTAAAGCATTTAGCATCAATTCCATCCCAAGGAAGAAGAATGAAGTAGTGGATAGATTGGTGGAAATTTGGGCAGCATTTGACGTAGTAGAGTTTATCAAGAGTAATAAGTCTCCTCCCCATATCAAGGTGGTTGTAAGGTCGGTTGTCTTGGATAATAACACAAGTTGGTAGGTCTTTGAGAATGACCAAAAATTGTTAACTTCCTACAAGAAGAAGCTGATTTATCCTCTAAGAACCAAGACAAACGAGAACAATAGTATGGCAACCAAGTGGTGCAGTAAGAACTAACAAACTACCAAAGGGTCTTGTAACCTTGGAGTCGATATTTAACCCAAATGATCAATTCTAGAAAGGGAAATCAAATATTCGGGTAAAGGGTGAATATTTAGAACCCATTTCCATAGATGAAGGCAAAACATTGCGAATTAGCAAGGTAGGTACTCAACAAGAAAAATCTGAATTCATTCAACTTTTTCAAGAATTCCTAGATGTCTTTGCCTAGACTTATAAAAATTTAAGAGGTTTCAACCCAAAGTTGGTGCAGCATACTATCGAGTTGGACCAAGAATCTAATCCTTTCGCATGACAGAAGCAAAGGCCAGTAAAGCCTCATATTGAGCCTCTCATGAGAAATGAGTTGAACAAGCTAAGTGAGGCTAGCATCATCTTCCCTATCAAGAACTCATGTTGGGTTGCAAACTTGGTGCATGTGAGGAAAATAAATGGAGAAATCTGATCATTTGTGTGTGGACTTTCATGATCTAAATAGAGCATCATTCAAGGATCATTATCCACTTCCATCCATGGAACATATCTTACAAGTTATACCTGCTCGAGAGGTTTTCATTGATAGATGGATACTCAAGCTATAATAAGATAATGGTGAAAGAGGAATACCAATTCAAGATAGCCTTCACCACCAAGTTAGGTACCTATGCTTATAACAAGATTCCATTTGGACTTTCAAATGCTTTGGAGCAATATTTCAGGTGAGCTATGGACATGGCATTCAAAGGCTTAATTAACAATATAGTTTTGGTGTATCTAGATGATATCACTGTCTTCTCTAAGAATGTTGTAGACCATCTCTTCCACCTCAGAAAGGTATTTCAGAGGTGTAGAAGGTTTGGAGTGTCATTAAACCAAAAGAAGTGTGTATTCTTGGCACATGAGGGAAAATTTTTGGGCCACATTGTCTCAAGAGAAGGGCTAATAATTGATCTTGAAAGGGTTGAATCTATCTGACCACTTCCATTGCCACAACACAAGAAATCTCTCTAAAGCTTCTTGGGGAGAATAAATTTCATTTGCAGGTTTGTGCCTGATTTTTCCACTCTTGTGAAGCCTTAAACAATGATTGTGAAGAAGATTTTTGCATTTAAATGGACAATAGAGTGAAAAGATAGCTTTAAGGCCATCAACCTCGTAATATCACAGACCCCAACTATTATTAACCCATAATTTTCAAAGGAATTCATGTTGTATGCCTTTGGAGGGCCAGACACAATCTCAACCATCTTGGTTTAGTCGATAAGGAAGGTTCGAATAGCCCATAGCCTTCTTTAGTCGAGCTTGGAGGATTATGAGGTAAATTACTCTTTCGTTGAGAAGAATTTACTTTCTCTCATTAGGAGTTTGAATAATTTCAGATACTTAGTCTCGAATAATATGATTCAACTACAAGTATCTCATGCTATTGTCAAGGATTTTATCTCGAACAAGGACTTGAATGAAAATAGGGCTGGTTGGATCACTCGTGTAATGGACTATGAAATTGAAATGAAAATGACCAAATTGGTTCGTGGCAATGGTTTGTGTGAGCATCTCACTTCCAAGCAACAAGTTGAGTCATTGGATGAAGAAGAGGCTATCCTATTACTACAAAATGATCAAGAACAACTAGTTAATGATGCACCTAGTCCATGTTTGACCCAAACCTTGGTGCATTATCTCCAAACAAGTCTGTGCCCTCTAGAATGTAACAAAGCAAAGATGACATACTTTAGGATATAATCCATCCTATATGTACTTCTTGATGGTGTATTTTTCAAAATGGATATCAAGTTTCCTATTAAGGTGCATTGGGACAGCTGAAATTGAGAGGGTATTGCATGAGTTACATGATGGAGAAGGAGGCCACTTTCCTCCTTGAGTAACAACTCTCAAAATCATGAAATCTGGTTATTATTGGCCTACATTTTTTAGGGATTGCTAATCATGGATCAAGAAGTGAAAAAAGTGTGCATTCTTCAGAAGGAAGGAAAAAGTTGGCATCCCTTCCCCTTCGTCAAATTTTAGTAGACCAGCCATTCATGTAATGGGGATTAGATTTCATTGGAGTGATTAACCAAAACTCAAGCTAGGGCCACAGGTGGATACTTACAAAGAACAAACTATTTCACCAAGTGTATTGAAGTAGTGGCACTTAAGGAGGTAAATGAATCCAACATCTTGGTTTTTATGAAGAAATAACCACTAGTTTTGGAGTCCCCGACACTATTATATCAAATAATGCATTGGCATTCCTTGGTACAAGGATCACCGAATGGGATATCAAGAATAGTGTATACCTTAGCATCTCATCTAACTATTACCCTCAAGGTAATGGCCAAACAGAGTCCCAAAAATAACCTATTAAGGATTATTAGAAGGAATCTTGATGAAAATAAGAGAACTTGGCATGCAATGCTCAAATCAGATCTATGGACTAAAAGGATCAAATCTAAAAGGTCCACAAGTAGCTCCCGATATAATATTGTATATGGAAAAGAGGTAGTATTTCCCATATCATTTGAGTTGCACTGCTTTGGAGCTCATGACAAGGTTAGAACCAAGGCTAAGTTTGAACTCGTGGAAATAAAGTATGCGAGTTGTTGATGGAAGTAGGAGAGGTAAGAGAACATTAAATGCAGATGATGGAGAAGGATCAATCATTGTTCAAGAAGAGATTTGATAAGAAAGAAAGAGAAAGGACTATTCGGGAGGGGGACTTGGTTATGAAGTGGGATGCGGATCGAGAAAAACTAGGAAAGCATTCCAAATTTGATGCTATTTTGAGTGGCCCCTACATAGTCACATGGTGATAAAGTAGCAATGCCTTCCACTACATAAATTGGATGGTGAAGAATTGTAGATTCCAGTCAATAGGATCCATCTCAAACAGTGCTACTAAAAAAGAAGTTCCACCCTTGTAAATATTAGCATAGGATTTTAATTTCCCTAAGTGCGTATGCACATTATCCTATTGTAGCATAGGTTTTATTTCCCTAAGTGTTCTAGCACATGTTTTTGTTGCTCCAGGTTTTGGTCATTATATAGTTCGATGTGCCTCCAAGTGAATGCGCCAGCCTCTCAACATTTGTTACAAGAAGACCCATAGTTTCGAATAGTTGCTCATTTTAAAATAAAACAAATAAAGAGTAACTTAAATCGGGTAAGCATGGAAGACACGGTGGAAGTTGTCAAGTGTCTCAATGGCGCACATTCAAAGGTTAAACCCAAAAGGTAGACTCAAAAATTGTAAAGTCTCCACATGTCCTAGGCCTATTAAGGGATAGAGCCAGCCGTTTAAACGTACAAATGACTGTAAAGAACCATGTGTCACCTCGGTGTGATTTCCAAAGATAGGGCTTAAGGCGAGGCTCAATTTAGTGTGACCCTTTCTTGTGGTCAAGGTCCAATAGAATTCAAAGAGCACATGCTCCAAATCGGTGAAGTATAAGAGTGTCGCAGAAGGCACAAAGTGTCTCGATGGTGCACATTCAAAGGCACAACCCAAAGTAGAGACTCAAATGAGCGTGAGGCTTCGGGTGTTTAGGGTTCAAAAAAGGCATCAACTCGAATTGGCTAAGTATCATAGAATCACGGAAGGCACCACATGTCATCTTGACACATCTTTCAAGGTAAATCTAAAAGTAAGTTCCCTAAACAAGCACTGGCCTTCCACATGTCTCGGGATCAAAAAAAAGCGATAGAGTCGGTTGTTGAAAATTCAATATGGGCAGATTTAGCGAGTGTGCCATGTGCTATAGCTTCATAAATTCAAGAGGGGTGGCCCAAGGAAAGACTCAGACAAGTGCCAAGTCTCCACATGTCCCGGGTCAGACATATGGCCCTACCAAATAAAAATACTTAGCCAAAACATAAACAAATAGAGCAAAGCTGTAGAAGGATCCATGTGTCTTCTTGGTGCAAATTCAAAGAAAAGTCCAAAATTGGTCCCCAAATGCATGCCAACTCTACATGTGGCCAAGCTTAAAGTTAAGATGGGAAGGTGGGAAGGTGGGTCGTTACAGTAATTCAAACTTTTTTGTTCAAAAGGCGTAAATTATAAAAATGAGAAACACCTCTTCTAATGTCTAAGGAGCCACGTGTCGGGCCTAAATTATATGCGGTTTGGTAGGCCCAGGGAGGACTTCTTGCCCAAATGGAAAATGTAGACCGGAAGGCTTGAAAATAGTTTTTGAGCAAAGGAATTGCGCAGTTGAGGGAAAATTTTTGGATTTTTGTATTTTTGGTACCAAAAGGCACAAAGTGAATTTCGGGCCCACGAACCCATTTTACTAAATTGGTTTTCACCATTTTTGTTCGGACCTAACTCAAACATTCAAATGGACATATCTTTTGATGCGATTCTCAATATTAAACAAATTTGGCATCATTAGAAACATCTCGACATCATCTACACTATGGAGACTTAAAAATTTATTTTTATGAGGTTAGGTGAGTAAAAATTGGAAAACATATTCACTCCATTAAAATGTAATCTGATTGCTCCAACAAATAGATCAGATTTGATTTGACCCTTTGTTCTTCCTTCTTCAACACGCCGAACAAACATAGAGTGGCGGACTTGACGATTGTGGGTGTAATTGCATGGGAATTGATGGCTAGTAGATGGGCTCGAAAATCAAGTTTCCAACATCTTTTCTTCCTCTATCTTCACTTCATCTATAAAAGAAGGATCTTAGCTCCTTGTAAAGGGTTGGACATTTATATTTTACACCCTCCTTCTTACCTTTTACGAAAGTGAATTTGTGGAGTCTTCTAAACCTCCCATTTAAATTGTAATACAAATTTTTTTCCTCTTAGATATTGTAATTTACTTTATCAACTCTTGACCAATAATATATGTATGTGGATGATTCTCAACCCTCTCATGTGTTCATTGGTGTCTTCTGATCTCTCATTATAGTTTTGTTATTTGTGCATGGTAGTTGTATTTCATTTTTATGGTCTATGTTAAATTGTAAAATGGATGTTGAACATTCCTTTGGTGTATCATGTTGTTAGCTTAGGTTTAATTTATCGCATCTTCACGACCCTATCTCCTTGGTAAGATAGAGTGGGTTTTATATTAAATCCTCTGTAATTTATTTGTGTGCACCTAAATAGAGGAATAGGAACCAGGCTTAATCCCGAGAGCTTTCTCAACTTGCAAGGTCCCAAAATTTGAGAGATGCTCCATGTTATGCTGGAACACCGAGAGTCTCAACTCATCAAGTTGCAGACATTCATGGGTGTTGTGATTTTGCACTAACATCTTTTAAACAAGAACTCAAGAAAAAAAAACCAAAATATGCAAGTGTGCAACCAAGACAAATTAAACCCCAGAAATCCAAAATAACTCACATAAATAGAAAATTTGGAGAGGAGGGTGAGGTGGCTCCATGTAGGATGCCACATCACTTATCCTCCAATCCACTACACCAAGTCAAACACAAATACTAAGACTCATAAATTGGTGGGTGAGGATATGAACAAATTTCTTCAACACACATACCACTACTCCATAATTCCAAGGACATAATTAAAAGAGTTTCTAATAAAGTTCAATTAATTACCTCTTTTTCGTTCCAAAATAACATAATCAAGACTAATTTTGAGCCCTTACATCATATATATGGCTGGTGGGTAATTTTAAGAGGCATGTGACAAGCCTAACTTTTCCCACAAGCCTCCAAAAGTGGGTCCAAAACAAATATTAGAGATTTCAAAAGAGAGGTTTAGTACACAATTCAAAAAAAAAAAAATCCCTCTCAAATCAATTAGATAACAAGGACTATCTACCATATTCAATGCCCACATGGTCACATCTCAACTTAGCATAATTACATGATTAATTAACTAAAAAGAGAACTTTAATTAAGCAATTATAAAGTGAGAATACATTACAATTAAATAATCTCAAACTCAAAAAAGTAAATAAATTAAAAGAGGGAAGGAAAAACACAAGCGCATGGTCACATATGAGGTCACCCCATGAGGCCTCCTAAAAAACTCAACAATAACACAACAATATATAGGAACACAAAGTTTCCAAGGTGTACCTTTGTTGAAAACATCCGATATTCTTCAATGATTAGTGTTTTAGCCCCTTCTTGTTTATTACGATATAATTTACTGTAATCAAGAAAAACAATAACCCTTTAGATTCAAGGCCACATCAATCCATCATGGAAATAAAACGCATATAAAACATTAATCCTATAAACCTTAGCAACCGTAAAATAATTAAATACATACATACATATATATATATATGAATTAACATCATCATTTAACTTATCTAATTCATCGTCAAGATTATTCAATTCTACCAATTATTTTCAATTTCTATATATTTCAATTTTACCATTTTCATCAACATCGGTAAGATAACAAGACTAGTCCAATCATCTAAACTTAATCAATGTGTCACGAACACAAAGTGTTAGTATATAATAAAGTAACAATAGTAGATCATTATCAGTCCCGAAATATTTATCCATGCCTCTTAAATTCCCTATAATCCACAATATGAGTCACAACATGTCGATATTCTAAAAGTCAATACTTTTTATCAACATGCTAACAAAAATATAATATTAATGTCTATGTTTCTAATCAACATTAATAAAAATCATATTATAATAAGTGTCGAAGAGAAGTGGGCATTACATCCCCCTCCCCTTATACTTGACATCCTCTAGGAATTCATTGGTAGGGAAGCATTGCATAAAAATAGCAGTCGAAGCCTTCCATAGGGTTCGTTTACTTTGAAGAAAGAGTGTGTCCCTTTGAACACAAATTTCATCAAAAAATATTGTAAAAAGATAAGGGATACTATTAGGCATAGATACTAAAAATCCTCTAAAAAATGTTGCTCTCAGAAAACCCTATAGAATAATATCTAGGACGTTATCCAAGTTAATGTTATCCCAATTTTGCCCCCTGAAAAAATTGATCAAACCCAACCTTACACAGGAAGAAATCTAAGGGTTGGTTCTATCGTACACGCCTGTGTTTCAAATCCAACGGTTAGGTTGCGGTGGACTTGAAAATGGAGGAGCAAGGTCAGAAAAGGAGGAAAATAGGGAAAGGCTAAAATTTTTCAGACTTAGCCACATGCGAGTCGACTTGAGGCTAAACAATACACTTGCGGAAGGTGCCACACATTAGCTAGGTGAAATTCAAAAAGGGAACATAAAAATGGAGACCCCAAACATGTGCGGAGCTTCCACGTGTCCTACGTATCAAAGGGATAGGGTCAGTCATTGAAAATTCAAAATAAGCAAAAAGAAGAACATCTCATCTCAAATTGCGTAATTTCAAAAGTGACACCCAAGGTAGAGACTCAAACTAGCGATACTTCTCCACATGGTAAGGTTCCAACAAAGCCTAAATTGGTTAAGTATAAGATTGTCATTAGAAGGAACCATGTGTCTCATCGTGTGATTTCAAAGGCATGATCCAAAGTGGAGACTCAAATGAGTGTGAGGCTTCCACATATCTAGGGTTCGAGAAATGCATCAACCCGAATCGGCTAAGTATCGCAGACTCACGGAATGCACCACATGTCATCTTAGTGCATCTTTAAAGGTAAATCTAATAGTGGGTCTCCCAAAATAGTGTTGGCCTTCCACATGTCCCAGGTCCGTAAAGTGATATAGTTGATAGTTGAAAATCCATGATGGGGCAGAGTAAGCGGTTGGTGCCACGTGTATCAATGGCACAAATTCAAAGGGAAGTCCCAAGGGCCAGTCTCAAGCAAGAACAGAGCTTCCACATGTCCAAAAGTTAAAAAGGGGTGACAGATCCTGCCACTTAAATTGACTAATTATGGAAGGGACAACAACGGCCTCCACATGTCATCTCCATGCAAATTCAAAAGGTAACATCCGGAAGCAAGCTCCAAATGTGTGCCAGCCCTCCATGTGTCCTAGGTTAGACGTATGCCCCCACCAAACAAAATGGACTTAACCAAACATAAATAAATAGAAAAAATCCATGAAAGGAGCCACGTGTCTCTTTGGTGCAACTTCAAATGAAAAATCCGAAGACGGAGACTCAAACTAGCACCCACTCTACATGTGGCCATATTCCAAGACAGAGTGGTAAGGCGGGTCATCGAGAGGCAATTTGAATATTTTCTCTTATATTTTAAAAGGGTGAAAGTATAAAAATGAGCCACACCTTCGCCGACACCTAGAGAAGCCACATGTCGGCCTAAATTACACCCGGGTTGGGCGATCAGGGAGGAATTTTCACGAAAGGGGAAAATGTGGATCTACGGGCCTAGGATGATTTCTTTTGCTAAAGCAGCTCATGGGGCAGTAGAGAAATTTTTACAGAATTTAATCTCAGCCTTGTAAGGATGTGAGAGATTTAATGATTTTTGCATTTTTTGCATAAGGCAAAAAATTAATTTCTGGCCTGAGGATCTGTTCTTGTACGGATTTGATTCAAATGTTCAAATGGGCATATCTTTCAATCCAGTACTTGAAATCCAAAAAATTTGGTACCATTGGAAAGGTCTCTACCTCTTATATGCCATGAAAACTTTAATTTCAATGAGGTTAGGTGGGTAAAAATAGGAAAATGTCTTCATGCCATTAATATGTGATCTGATTGTTTGACAACCAGATCAGATTTGATTTGATCCATTGTTATTCCTTCTTCAACATTCGAACATACATAAAGAGGCGACATACATGACAGATTGTAGGAAGATTTTAAGTGGCATTGATGAGTGGTAGCTGAGCTCCAAATCAGGTTTCTTGCCTCTTTCCTTCTCCTCTCTTCACTACATCTATAAAGGTAAGAGCTTGACTCATCATAAAGGGTAGGACATTTTTAGTTTTACACCCTCCCTTCTTCTCTCGATCTATAGATGAATTCATGGAGTCTCGAACCTTTTATTAATACTATAATGCAAGTCTCTTTCCTCTTGGCCATTATAATTTTTTGTATCAATTTGTGAAGTAATAATACACATCTATGGATGATTTCAACCATCTCTTGTATTCATTTCCTTTATCTCGATCTATCATTGTAATATTTATTATCTGTGCATCATAGTTATATTACATTGTAATGGTCTATGTTTGATAGCGAAGCAGATTTTTAGCATTCCTTTGGTGCATCACCTCTCTTATTTTAGGTTTAAGTTTTTGCATTTTTCTTAACCTGTCCCCTTAACAAGTTAGAGAACATTTTAGCATAGATCCTTTTCAAATTTTATGCGTGCACCTGAATAGAGGAATAGGAACCGGCGTTCATGTAGAGAGATCTCACAGATTTCAAATTCCCACTCTTTGAGAGATTCTCCATGTTGTGAAATCAAATTGAGAGTCTCAACTCATCTAGTTGTAGACATTCGGGGTGTTGTGATTCTACACTAATATCTTTTCCATGCTTGATGGGATAAAGAGGTCTCCTTTTTTTTTGCATCAACATTGATGTGCACTTGTTGTCAGTTTTCAACTTTTAAGAAGGTCTGGAATTACACATCTGAAACTCCAAAAGAGACAAAGTTCGCTAGTTTCAGTAGCCTGGCTTGGGAGATTCATGAGAAGAATCCAGACTAGATCGAGAACTAGAGAAGAAGGATTTTTTATTTATCTACACTTTTCCCCGTATAGAGGGAGAAGGGGGAGAAGAGCTCAAAGGTATCCATCTCCATCAAATCAAATCTTGTCAACACCTCCCCCTAGTAGGCCTTTCATTCAATCAAAAAGGGTTCTTAGGCCAATCATAATGGCACATCCACCACCCAATGCCTATGTCAACATCACTGGCAGCCGCCACACTTGTCCTCAATGCAAAAATATAGTTCCCATTGCAGCATTGAAGAGCATTCCATATTTCACTAGAGAGAACCAGACTACTCCTAGTGACCACATTCAAGACATTGCAAATGTTTGTGTAATTCATGAAATCATTAAGATTTACATTGGAGTCAAATTGTTACCCTCTTCATTTAAGGGAAAATATTTGCAATGGTTTAGGAGTCTAACCGTTGGCTCTATTCATAATTGGGACCATATATGTAGAGTTCTTCATAATCAATCTGGAGAGAAGGGTGATAACCTATCTCTATCGGAGAAATTGATAACCATTAAGAGGGCTCATAATGAGTAGTGGATATATTTCAACTTCAGATTTCAAAGGACATGGGATAGGATTTTGGTGGCCATGAGACCCACGAGATGAAGGTGTTTTCCTATACTTTCTTAGATCTTTAAATTCATATATTTCCTTATTGATTCAATTCATGGGAGGTGTAACCTTACCTGCATCCTATAACATTTCCATTAGAGCTGAAAATCATTTAATTTGGGCTGGTAAACTTACACCTAGGCCACCTATGCCTCTATATCTAGAACTAGGAGCTTCAAGCACTAGTCGACACCCACATTAGCTCCCATACCTGCTCCAAGGATTCAATTTTTGGCCAAAGCCTCCACCTCATCTTCTAGCACTTCAAAAGAGCTACAAGAGGTTATGAAACAACTGTAGAACCTAGAAAATGAGCTAGTGACTATCAAGAGATAACAAGCTCGAGTTCTAGGCCGTATCAACCTCAAACTCAATATCAACCTAGACAACCATATCTATGAAATAGACCACCAGCTTAGGCTACAAATCAAAACCAAAACCAAGGAAAACCTCAAGCTGCTAGGCCTTTCCAACCATATGATCTAAACATAACTTCAACATCGAGGGCCTTGGTTCTAACACAAAACAACATGGATCAAGAATATGATTGGTGTTTCCCATGTAATGAGGCCCATAATACGTGAATGTGTTTCAATGGTGCACTAAACCAGGCCTTCATGGTACAGACCATTGGTGTGTCTCAAGAGCCCGATTAAGGGGAAAATCAACAACAAGAAACCAAGAAGGAGGTGCCATCGAGTGAGACCATGATTGTTAATTGGTAGGCCGAAGATTTTTGTGTTATAAATCAAACACCTCCTCATAGTGTGGTAGTAAATGCACGATCCAAGAAGAGGAATATTAAAGAAGGAAATCCTATAATTCAAATGGTCCATAACCCTTTGTTTCCCCACAAAGTGTAACACCCAATTTGCAAAATCAGCTAAAGCCACCTTCCAAATCCACTCGGTAACTAGTTATAATGACCCATGTGCAAGAGAAGAATGTACCAAGAAATGGGCAGAAAAAATATAGATCATCCTCATTAAACATCATTGAATAAATGAAGAAAACAAATGTGAACATCTGAATGTGGGAGTCATTAGCTATCCTAGGATCGAGAGACCTATTGCAGATCAAGTTATGGCCAATTGGTCAACCTCAAATTAACCTCCTAACTAGCAAGAGAAAATGATTACAATTATGGCTCAGCCCAAAGGAAACCATGGAGGATAACCAAGTAAGAATATAAAGACCCTCTATTCTATGTTTCATTGATCATCAGGGATAAATTGGTACATAATTACATGATAGATTCGAGGCGAGTAGCTCACCATGTTAAAGTAAATAGCTAATCAATTGGGTCTTCAATACGAATTCATCTCCAATGGTGTAGTGCAATTGGATGGAACTATGGTAACAACGGTTGGATTCATTAAGGATTTGAGCCTCACATTGCATGCATGCCCCAATGTGACTGTATTGTAAAACATATCAGTCATAGATTTACCACCACACTTTACATTGTGTTTTTCAAGAGACTTCATTGCTAAAATTAGAGGCTATTTGTCTATTGATTGGTCGCGCATGATTTTTAGAACAAGGTATAGAGCTAAGTCTACAATCATATCTGATCCCAATTTGGATTTCCATATCAAGCCTCAACTACCCAACCTAACCAATGTGAATTGTTCAGCATTTGATCGGAAGACTTCCCAAGCACTTATGAGGAAGATACTAAGGTTGGGTGTATTCTAGACTTGACTCTCGATGTACGGGTGAACAAGAGGCATACTTTTGACCCTTATAAGAAAATGCAGGAATCTAAGCTAGGAGTTTATTTTTTACATGAGGAGAATCATTATTTTCCTAAAATAACTAAGCTAGACCACGAGGATAATAATGAGGTATGGTTGTTATTCTTCGATGGCTCAAGAATTAGACAAGTAGCCAGAGGAAGAGCTATGCTTGTTTCACCTCAAGGTATGAAATATTACTCAACCTTCAATTTATAATTTTCTTTCTCAAAGAATACAAGAGAGTATGAATCCTTGATCCATGGAATGCATTGGGAAATAAAGACAGCAGGGATCAAGAATCTGCAAATATTTGGTGATAGTGAGTTGATTGTGAACCAAGTCAGAGGACAACATGCTACAAGGAATGACCTACTCAGGAGCTATAAAAATTGGGTATGGGACCTCATTGAAGACTTTGAAGCTTTTAACATTGTGTCCATACCTAGGAAAAAGAATGATGCATCGAGATAAAATTGGAGCGATAGGGGCAAAATTTGATGTTAGAGAAAGTATAAAAGTGACAAGTCTCACTCCATATCAAAGTGGTTGTAAGACCAACTATCTTAGATAATAACACAAGTTTGGAAGTCTTCAATAATGATAAAAACAAATTCAACTTTCTACAAGAAGAATTTTAGTTCTCCACTAGAAACCAAGAAAAGTTGGAACATCGGTATGGCGACCAAGTGGTGGAGCTAAGAACCAAAAATATACTAAAGGGTCTTGTAACTTTGGAATGAATCTTCAACCGAAATGATCAATTCTAGAAGGAGAAAGAAAATATTCAGGTGAAGGGTGAAGATTCAGAGCCCATTTCCATAGAATAAGGAAAAACATTACGAATTGGAAAGATGAGTACCCAACAAGAAAAATCTTAGTTCGTTCAACTTTGTTGAGAATTCCCGAGATGTCTTTGCTTGGACTTAAAAATATTTAAAAGGTTTCAAACCAAATTTGGCATAACACACTATCGATGTGGATCGACATCTAATCCTTTCGGATAGAAGTAGAGGATAGTAAGTGCTCACATTGATCCTCTCATGAGGAAAGAGTTAAATAAGATAATTGAGGCCAGCGTCATCTTCCTCATCAAGCATTCAAGTTGGGTTGCAAACTTGTTTCCTCCGACGAAAAGAAATGGAGAAATCAGATTGTGTGTGGACTTTCGTGATCTGAATAGAGAATCACTCAAGGATCATTATCCACTTCTATCAATGAAGAAAATATTAGAGGTTGTAGTTGGATCTCGAAAGGTTTTCATTCTAGATGGATGCTCATGCTATAATCGATAATGGTGAAAGAAGAACATCAGTTCAAGACAACTTTCACGACCAAATGGGGTACATATGCTTATAATAAGATGTCATTTGGACTGTCAAATGTCAGAGAAACATTTCAGCGAGCTATGGATATAGTGTTCAATGGCTTGATCAACCGGATAGTTACGGTGTATCTAGATGATACCACCAACTTCTCAAAGAATGTTGTAGACCATCTCTTACACCTCAGGTGGGTATTTTAGAGGTGTAGAAGGTTTGAAGTGTCATTGAATCCAAAGAAGTGTGTAATCTTGGCACATGAGGGAAAATTGTTGGGCCACATTGTCTCAAGATAAGGGTTAACAATTGAATCTCAAAGAGTCTAAGTGATTATAACACTACCACTTTGCCACACCACAAGAAATTCCTCCAAAGCTTCTTAGGAAGGATAAACATTGTCTCTAGGTTTGTGCCTAATTTTGCCACTCTGGTAAAGCCTTTAATGATGATGCTAAAGAAGAGTCTTGCATTCAAATGGAAAGCGAGAAGAAACGAGATTTTGAGGCCATCAAGCTTGCAATATCACAGGCCCCAACTCTTATTAACCAAGACTTTTCAAAGGAATTCATGTTGTATGCTTTTGGAGGGTCGACACAATCTCATCTATCTTGGTTTATCTTAACGAGAAGGTTTAAAACAACCCATAGCCTTCTTCAGTAAGGTCTTGGAAGATTATGAGGTAAGGTATTCTTTCATTGAAAAGCATGTCCTTGTTTTCATGAGGAGTTTGAATAAGTTTAGAAACTTTGTCTCAAACAAAAATATTCAACTGCTAGTGTCTTATGCTGGTGTCAAGGATTTTATCCTAAACAAGGACATGAATGAGAAGAGAGCAGGTTGGACAACTCATGTAATGGAGTGTGATATTGAAATCAAAGTGACCAAGTTGGTTCATGGAAAGGGTTTATGTGAGTATCTCGCTTCTAAGCAACAAGCTAAGTCAATAGATGAAGAAGAGGTTATCCTACTACTACAGAATGATCAAGAGTAGCCAGCTAATGATGCACCTATTCCATGTTGGACTCAATCCTTGGTGCATTATCTCCAAACATGTTTGTGCCCTTTAGAATGGAACAAATCAAAGAGGAGATACTTCAAGTTACAATTGATCCCATATGTGCTTAATGGTGGTGTCTTGTTTAAGAAGGATATAAATAGTGTTATTTTGAGGTGCATTAGGACAGGCCAAATTGAGAGGATGTTTCATGAGTTCCATGATATAGAAGTAGGAGGCCACTTTGATCCTCGAGTAACAGTTGTCGAGATCATGAAATCTGGTTATTATTGGCATACGGTGTTTAGGGATTGATACTCTTAGATCAAGAAGTGCAAGAAGTTTGCATTCTTCACATAGAAGGAAAATTTAGCAGCATTGCCCCTTCGTTTAACTCCGAGTGGATTAGCCATTCATGCAAGGGGGATTAGACTTCACTAGATAGATTAACCCAAATTTAAGCCGAGTCCACAAGTGGATACTTATAGCAACAAACTAATTCACCAAGTGGATTGAAGTGGTGGCACTTAAGGAGCCAAATGAGTCCAATATCTTGGATTTATATGAAGAGATAACAACTAGGTTTGGATTCCCTACCACTATCATTTCGATAATGCATTGGCATTCCTTTGTATAAGGATCACCGAATGGGATATTAAGAGTGGTGTATATCTTAGCACCTCTTCAAACTATTACCCTCAAGGTAATGGTCAAGAAGAGTCCATGAACAATAATTTTTGAGAATCATCGGAGGACCCTTAATGTGATTCGAGAACTTGGCACACAAAACTCAAATTGGCTCTTTGGGTAGATAGAGTCACCCCAAGAGGTCATAAGGTAATTCTCCCTACAAATTAGTCTATGGGAAAGAGGCAATGTTTCCTATATCATTAGAATTACCCGCATTAGATATCATGAAGTAGTTGGAGTTGTCGAGTTTGAACTAATCGAGGTGAGGTATGCGAGCTAATGGGAGTGGAATAAGCAAGATAACATGCAATATAGATCACGGAGAAAGATAAAACATTGATCAAGAATAACTTTCATAAGAAAGCAAGAACAAGGACCTTTCAAGAAGTGGAATTAGTTCTAAAATGTGATGCAAATCAGGAAAAACCATGAAGGCATTCCAAGTTTGAAGCCATTTTGAGTGGCCCTTACATGGTCATAGGAGGTAAAAGTAGCAATGCTTTTCAATTGTCTACATTACATGTAGAGAAACTTCTGATTCTTGTCAATGAGATCCATCTCAAACATTGCTACTAAAAAGGAAGGTTTCACCCTTGTAAATATTAGCATAGGGTTTTAATTTCTTTAAGTGCGTGTGCACATTGTCTTTTTGTAGATAGGTTTAATTTCCTTTAGTAATCTGGAAAAAAATTAGTTGTTGTAGGTTTGGATCGTTATACAATTCAATGCACCATTAGGTGAATGTGTCATGCCTTCAGCATTTGTAAAAGGGAGACCCATAGTTGTCATAACAGTTACTAGTTTTAAAATAGAAAAAATATAGAGCAACTAAAATCGGGTCTCAAAGGGTCCATTTTCAAAATAGTGGGGAAAGTTAAAGGTCGCCAAGCGCAAATTTCAGATCTAAGCTTCAAGAATAGGACCAGCACCAGACCACCACCCATGAATCTATTCCCAATGGATACAATAAGGAATCCGATCTCTTAATCTAACAGGTAGATGTCCCCATGATTCGCCAAATTTTTATCCCAAATTTTACCCCACGAAAAATTGATCAAACTCGACCTGCGAGGAAGAAATCTAAGGGTCAGTTCCATTGTATGAGCCCATGTTACAAATCCAATAGTCAAGTTGCGGGCAGACTCAAAATTGAGGAGGATGGTTCAACGAAGGAGGAAAACAGGAAAAGGCTCGAAGTTTTTAGACTTAGCCACATGCAAGTTGACTTTGGACCAAAAACATACTCGCGAAGGTGCCATGCATTAGATTAGCTTACTTCCAAAAGGGCACATCTAAATGGAGACCCCGAACATTCACAGAGATTCCACATGTCCCAAGTATGAAAGGGATAGGTCAGCCATTAAAAATTCCAAATGAGCTAAAAGAACCATGTGTCATCTCGACGTAATTTCAAAAGTGAGAGCCCAAGGTGAAGACTCAAACTAGCACCAGCCCTGGACATGGTTAGGGTCCAATAGAAGTCAAATGGTAGCATGCCCAAATTGGTTAAGTATAAGAGTGTTGGTGGAAGGCACCATGTGTCTGATCAACGTGAGTTCAAAGGCGCAATCTAAAGAGGAGACTCAAATGAGTGTGAGGATTCCATGTGTCTAGGGTTTGAGAAAGGCATCACTGAATCGGCTCATTATTGTAGACTCACGGAAGGTGCCACATGTCAACTCGGCACATATTCAAAGGTAAATCTAAAATTGGGTCTCCCAAACTAGCATTGGTCTTCCACGTGTCCGAGGACTGAAAAGGGATAGATTCGATAGTTGAAAAGAGAAGAGGGTCAATTCAATGAAGGGTGACATGTTCCTCAACAATGTAAATTCAAAAGGGGTAGCCCAAGGGATAGTCTCAAGTGAGTGTGGAGCTTCCACACGTCCAAAAGTCAAAAAGGGTGTACTGAGCAAACCAATTTAATCAACTAAGTATGGAAGGAATAGCGGAGGCCTCAACGTGTCATCTCCACAAAATTCAAAAGGTAAAATCTTAAAGGAGGTCCCAAATGCATGCCATCCCTCCACGTGCCTCGGGTCGGACATATGCCCCCACCAAAAAAAAGGGACTTAGCCAAAAATTAAATAAAAAGAACAAATCCATGGAAGGAGCAACGTGTCTCTTCAGTGTAACTTTAAAAGAAAAATCCAAACACAGAGACTCAAACTAGCGCTAGCTCTAAACATGGCCATGTTCTAAGTTAAAGAGGGAAGGTGGGTAATCGGAGGTAGTTGTGAATTTTTTTAATTAGTTTCGGAAGGGTATAAATGCTAACAATGAGTTGCACCTCCACCAACACACGGAGAAGCCATGTGTCGGGCCTAAATTACACACGGGCCAGCGGACACAGGGAGGACTTTTTGCCATAGGGGAAAATGCGACGAGATGAGATTGGGATGATTTCTTTTTCCAAATCATGTCTATGGGGCCCGGGAAGATTTCTTTTTCTTTTTTCGAATAAGGTGAAAAGTGAAGTTTGAGCTGCGAATGGATTTTGTAAAACTTGGTTCTCTCGCCATTTTCATATAGATTGGATTCAAATGTTCAAATGGGCATATCTTTCGATCCGAAAGTGCCTAAAATCCAAGAAATTTGGTACCATTGGAAAGTACTTGATCTCATATGTTCCATAAAAACCTAAAAGTCTAATTTCAATGAGGTTAAGTGGGTAAAAAATGGTAAAATGTCTTCATGCCATTAATATGTGGTATGATTGTTTCAATAACCAGATCATATTTGATTTGATCCATCATTCTTCCTTCTTGACACACCAAAAAACATAGAGAGGCGACTTGTGGAATGTCGATGTATTTGCAGGGGCATTGATGACTATTAGCTAAGCTGAAAATCAGGTTTCCTTCCTCTTTCCTTCACCTCTCTTTGCTACATTTATAAAGGTAAGAGCTTGGCTCATTGTAAAGGGTTCGACATTTCTATCTTTGTACCCTCCCTTCTTCTCTCGATCTGTAGATGAATTCATGTATTCCAAACCTTCTATTAAGACCTGTAATGCAATTATTTTTCCTCTTGGCCATTGTAATGTTATGTATTAATTTATGAAGCAATAATACATATATGTGGATGATTTCAACCCTCTCTTGTGTTCATTGAATTTAATTGATTCTCATTGCAATATTGGTTATCTTTGCGTGGTAGTTGTATTAAATTTTAATGGTTTTTGTTTGATAGTGAAGCCAAAGTGCAACATTCCTTTGGTGCATCACCTCTGTTATTTTAGGTTTAATTTCTTGCATTTTCTCTAACCCTCTCCCCTTGGCAAGTTAGAGTAGATTTTAGCATAGATCCTTTGTAAGTTTTATATGTGCACTGGATAGTGGAGTAGGAACCGTCCTTCATCTAGAGAGCTCTCTCGATTTAAAAGTCCCACACTTTGAGATATGCTCCATGTTGTGCAGTCACACTGAGTGTCTCAACTCATATAGTTGCAAACATTCAGGGATGATGTGATTATGCACTAACAGTTACAACATAGAGCATCTAAATAGGAAATTACCAATGTAATCCCAATGAATAACAATGAAGTTCCATGAAGAATTGGAAGGGTTATGCACATAAGGTGTCCATGTAGCCACACATGGATACAATACATGGTAAAAAGGAAGAATAAGAGTTCCACTTAGGTTGAATTATAGTTCAAGGTTTGTTAATTTATACAGAAATTAATAACTACCAATCATGACCTTTAGTTTTGAACTAGAAACCACACCTCATAAAACCAAAAATTATGTGCCACACAAAATAGGGCTTAACTAGAAGGAAGACACCTAATTTAACAAAAGTGTTTACAAGGATGAAGACTATTCATTGGAAGCACTTTATATAATTTGAAAGGACTCACTTAAATTTTCATGGTAACACTAAGAATAATATTTTCCATAAGGTTTCCATAATTTTAAATTTGTACCTAATTTTTTAACAAAACCACGAATCCTAATTTAGAAAACCTAATCAATTAGATAAAAATTTTATTTTTGTTGATAGGAAATGCTTGCCCATACTATCATATCAACACAAGAGATACCATTCACTTGATATAACAACTAAAATTTAATAACTTTAGACTTAGGCTAGCTTAAGAGAATTTTAAAACAAACACAATCTTACTATTATAACATATACGAACACTCAAGCGAGCTAGGAGAAAATAGGAAACAAGAGAGGTCCAACTAATAATTTACTAGAACATCACACCAAACATTCTTGTTGAAAATTATGAAAATAACCTTAACCATTGTCTTCCCTAAAGGACAAGGGGACAACATCATGTTTCCTGAAAGGAAGGAGGATTCCCAAATTCTTCCATATCCTTAACATATGTTTCCTAAGATTTCTAATAAGCTTAGGTCACCAATGAACTATTCTAAACACTATAATGGTGCTTCCCTTAATACATGAGATATAGACTCCCTCCTAAAAGATAAAAAATCATACACTTGTCAAGCTAAGAACAAAAAATGGTATGACGCCCGCAAGAATCCAACAAGGGAAAACTACAATCATTTATGTTCAAGGGAGTAAAACATGGCTAGAACACATCACTATCAACAAGGTACTCCATTATTCATGGTAGGCGAGATAGATGTAATGGTTCAACTAGTTGTCACCATTAGCAAGATGGGTATAGAGTCCACCAATATTAACATAGCATTTAATCTACTCCAACAAGGTGATAATAGCGTTATGCATACATCTAAACAAAATTTCCAAAATAACCAGTTAGAGGTCCAAAAAATGATCTAGTATGTAACTTGCATTATTTCCATTATACATATGTTCATTGTTTGATATAACAAAGCGAGGGTATGGGAAATGCTCAACCATTTCACAACCCAAAATATTAGGACGCAAAAAAGATTAGATACTCACACAATAGTTGAAGGGAAAATTTCAATTAGTTCAATGATTTAGATTATGTCCTTTATAAATTTTAGGGCATGGAATAGAAATTTAGACAATCACGGTTATTTTTCTATACATTCTAATTTTGTTAAATCCCATAAAACTACCCATTCCATATTCCAAATTATAGGACATAAGTTATAGTTACATTCGCCAAACATATTTCTTATAATTTTTCTAATTAATGCATTTTTTATATTACGATATCCCATATCTCGTGTCATTAACGGTCATCACCAATCTTGGCATGATATCTCACCATTCTATAAGGGTGGAAAAAATGAATCATTTTAATTCTATGGATGGTATGAGAGGTTTCTTTGCTATTTTCCACATAGTTTTATTTCTTATATTAAACTATCAGGATAGAGTAATAAACCATCTTCCTAATGTCCCAATTTACTTATTAAGTTTTGAAGTCCAAGCCTCCTAATTAGAGTTACAATATGTTCAGGTTTATCACTGTACCAAATGAATTTTAATGAGTAGGAAGAGCCAAAATTATCACATTATTAAGTTCATAGAGACAAGACATTATTAACCAAAATGTAACACACCAAGTTTACAAGAGTTTTCCCAAATGTTACATGCATCATGATGTATTCTAGGTGAGTTGCGATAATTATAAATAAGAGATACGAGGAAGGCATACTTTGAGAATTTATAAAAAAATTTACTGAGTCAAAGGAGTCGAGATCGGTGTGAGGGAGGAAACAATGTTTATGGTTTGAACTCAAAATAGGTTCAGTAGATAAGGGAGAGAATTACCGAACAAAACATAGACTTCCATGAGATACCATCAACTAAGCAACCAAGATGACAAGGGGGTTTTACCTCATAGACACTACACTTCCTCACCAAGAGGACATCAAAATATAAAGAGGGTAATCAAATAAGTTAATCAAACATAGCCTTTAATGCTAAGAGTTATAACCTTGGATGAAGGAGCATTACATAAGCATTACGGGAGGATTGTAAAAGAATGATTTGGAAAATTTCTAGTTCCTATAATTATATTGTAATGTTATAGTGAAAGGAAATATTAAGTGTTTATTTCTCTAGAATTAAAACTCTCATAAAGTTTTAAGCTTTCAAGGTTATAATATATATATACCTGTATACTTGAAAAACAAATATGTATTGAAATCAAGTGTGTTGGATTCTTGTGTTTTGTTGGAAAAATGGAATTTGTGAAATAAAATGAATAGTAGTTATGATATACACAATGTTTACATTTTATTGAAAAAGGTAGAATAGAGATTGAGTTGTGGTTATGAAATTAGAATTAGGAAACTAGTTATACTAGCAATCTACCAAAAAATGAATAGAAGACACCCTCATTAAATTTAGTATTGCATTAAAAATCAACTCAAGAAAAAAACTATGAAAAATATGTTTTTTGAAGGTCTTGTTTCCGATGAGCAAAACCACTACCCTATGCACAACAATAGTTTCTTGAATTGCCACCCAACTCGGAGCGGAGCTCTATGTACCACCCCCCACGAAAGGGTGGTGTTCACAAGAACAACCTAGTTTCCATCCATGAACAACCCATTTTCATCATTTTTGATGGAAAAATCAATTTCCATCCATGAACAACCCAATTTCAAATTTGAGTAAAATCTAAGCTTAAAAATTTAATTAGTAACCTTCCAGCAGTAGGAATCAACTAAACCTAAAGTATTTAACCTTCCAAACTTAATTTTATCAGTCAAATGTGTAAAAATCATGCATCTAAAATAAATGGGGTTTCCCCAATAGTTTAACTCAAAACAAGAAAATGATTCTATTGAAATAACAAAATAGATCCAATATGGGATCTCTATGCTTAACAAAGGAAACATTCTATGGAAAACCTCTATAGCCGTTGCCAAGAGAAATTTTTCCGTGGTGGCTCCCCTTATTCTCATGGCTTCTCCTCCTCCTCCTCCTCTTCCAAAACTTTCAAATAAGAAAAAAATGAGGTTGTTTGAGGAAATTTGGAATTAAAAGAGAACTATACGAAAATTAAGGGTAACCTAAATCGAAGGGTTGGGGTTCATTCAATCCTATTGTCCAAATTAAACCCTACTTCATATAAGTGGGAGGAAATTTTGTGGGAGTCTAAATTTTAGATAAAAACAAAGAACATGGGTAATGGGGTGAATGAGGTTACTTAGTGGCTAGGTAAAACAATTAAACCTTTGATTTAGAAAATAATATGACCTTTGTAGTAAGTAACCAAATTAACTAATGGGACTTGGTAGATGTTTTTAAAATATAAATATAGCTTAGGAGTAAATCAATAATTCATTATTAATTTAATTCCATTGCTCACAATCTTGTGTAGAAATCCCTCAACCGAGAAATTTATTAAGTGTGATAATGTCTAACCTTGCTAACTCTATTCAACAAAAAGACTATTACAATAAACTTGAATATTATTATCTTTGTTCTCTTTGTTTTGAGAGTAAAAATTGTTGGGTGTTACATTTGGTATCAGAGTCATGGGTTCAATGCTTGAAGCCCACACACACTTGGAAACATAACACATAACAAGTAAACCTAATGTAACTATAAACTTAGAACACACAACATTGCATGATGTTTTGAAACATAAAAAGCTTATAAAAATGAAACAAAACCTAGATGATGATAAACCTACTCTAGTCCCTATCTATGTAGGAGGCACAGACTAGATGACAGGTCCTTTTACATGAGCCTAGATCTACCACCCCAAATTAGGTAGTACTAGCCATTTTTCCTCGATACTTGCATAATACATGATGTTAATGTCACTTTATGCAGAGGATCCTTAGGAGGGTGACCTAGTAGACGGGATGGAGACTCATCATTGGAGGCACATCCACCATCACATCACACTAATAAGGATAGGGTAGAGCACTCCCACGTGGAGTCGGTTGGACATGAGTCACCACCTAGAGAGCACATAGATAGAGTTTTGGGACACTGAGATAGATCTAGGGGCTGAATGTCGAATGTGGTAGATCACATTAGAGAGATAAAAAAGTTACACCTACCACATTTTCCCCGATACATGAGATAATTTCAAGCCGAGGAATGGTTTTTTACCTTTAGCAGATGCTTCAAGCTATGTCCTTGTACTATCAACATGAAGGTTTAAGTGTTGTTATCCACATTCTGTGATATGTGGATGGATTTTGGTTGAGGAGTGATAAGGAGTAGCTCTATGTTTATTCCGAGATAGTCACTTGGGACCTCTTCGAGGAATGCTTTAGGAGAAGATACATATCTAGTAGTGGATCGAATATTTTAATGATCTGCAACATGATTCCTTGACAGTGGCAAAGTATGAGGGTTGGTTTTTTTATTTGCTTCAGTATGTGGATTACATGCAGGGACGAAAGTTATAGTTCATAGGTTCATTAGGGGCCTGAACTTATCCTTTGATGGGGCACTGCAAATTCATTTCCCACACACTCTATCAAGGCCCCCAAAGAAGGCCTATATTGCGAGAGAAACTAGGGGAAGAATCAACAGGATAATGAAAAATTAAGGATATGTATACATCGCTTATAGGATAGTAGGTCAAGGGATTAGATCTTCCTCCTTATGGAAAAAATACTTCATCACAGAGTCTTCCTTTAGGCCTCCTCCCGAGAAGTAGCAGTAAGTAAACTTAACAACCATTTCAACCTCCATAATTCCATGATGTTCGAGAGGGAGTAGTATAGGACCTCAAGTGGGGGTCCAAAAAGGACACGGGCTCCACCTCGAGCATGGTCAATAGGAGTACATCCACCGCAACACCCACAAATATCTATGGTAGGATCATCAAGGACAACATGAACTACCATGCCACCTAGAGGAGTATATTCTCGGTGGAGAGGAACAGTCACTTGTTATGGGTGCACTATACATGGTCATAATTTGATAGAGTGCCCTCAAAACCCTACTAATAAGTAAAGCACTTTGATATCCGAGCCTATGGTTAGTGACATGGCCAGGAGCCACAAGATTTAAATTACGGTCAAGAACTGCCAGAAAAGCACCATGGCATGGTGATAGACACCATAGGTAGATTTAGTGGTATTTCTACCCTTGTCTTACTTGATTTATGCTCATCATATTGTTTCATTTCTCCATCTTTAGTATAGCAAATGAACGTTGTTGGTAGTTAGGAAGAGCCTTATATGGGATGTAGAGATGGCTTACGGAGAAAAATTCTTAGTGGATTCCTTAGTTATGGAGTGTGTAGTGTACCTAGGATGCTTCCTCATGACTATGGATCTTTGTATCCTTCCGTTGGGTTCATATGGAGTTATCTTGGTCATGGATTGGTTTTCTATGAATAGATCTAGAGTTTATTATCAAAGAAAGTTTCTTTGTTATGAAGATGATTTGGTAGTGGAGTCAATGATTGTTGGAGTTAGGAGACCTATCTCTATTCACGCCATATCAGTTATGCAGCTAAATCCATGTGCATGATGGGGTTGTTAGTTATTTTCCATCATAGTTATGGATAAATCAGAGGATGAGACTCATAGACCATCAATTGATGACCACCCCATTCTCAGTAGGAGTTCTATAATGTCTTTCCTAATGATTTTTCAGGTTACCTCCCCAAGTGAGATTGACTTTCATATTGATTTTGTTAAGGAGTGGAGCCTATCTCACGTCCACCATATTATATGACCACACCTCCTCAGCTATGTGAGATAAATTTGTATCTAGAGGACATTCTTGAGAAAGGTCTAATTCATCCTATTGTATCTCCTAGGGGTGTGCACTAATGATCTTTCTAAAGAAAAAGGATGGATCTCTACGTACTGTATGAATTACTCAAAGCTGAAAAAATTAATGATCATGAATCGTTACCCCTTCTACGGATAGATGATTTATTTGATCGAGATCATGGGAGAAACTATGTATTATAAGATTGATTTTGAGTTAGGATACGATCATTGAGGATCACGGAGGTAGATATCCACAAGACAACTTTCCACACAAGATATTGCCACTATGAGTTCATAGTGGTACCTTTTGGTATGATGAACGCCCCTTCAGTATTCATGATTTTTATGAATGCGGTGTTCAAGACATTTTTGGATCACTTCATGCTTGTATTTCTTAATGAAATTCATATATACTCACATACACGTGAGGATCATAAGGAGAACCTTCGAGATGTTTTATAGTGTCATCGTGAGTAACAAATATACGGGAACCTGGAGAAGCATGTCTTCTTCTAGTATGAGGTTTAGTACTTGGGTTACATCATTTCTGGGGAAGGTATCACAATAGATCCTTCCAAGATTAGATATATTATGGATTGACACGTGCTAACAATGTGACCAAGGAGCATAGTTCCATGGGGTTAGTAGGTTACTATAAGATATTTTATTCATGACTTTTCTCGGATTGCGCACCCCATAACTTCCCTTCAATAAAAAGAAAAAACATTTTTTTGGTTTGATGGATGTTAATATGTCTTCATTACACTGAAGTGATGCCTTACGATAGCACCAACTCTTGCAGTGTAATATCCACAGGGAGAGTTCTTTATATGAATATATGCTTCTTTTTCTAGATTAGGAGGTGTATTGATGCGGGGAGGGTTGTGTGGTTTCCTTTGATTATCAAAAATAAAGGATTATGAGATCAATAATTTGACTCATGACCTTGATCTTGCAAAGTATTTGTGCATGCTTTGATTTGATGGAGACATTTCCTTTTAAGCGGGAGATTCATTCTAATGACTAATGATTTTAGTCTTCGTCATCTCTTCATGTAACCCAATCTCAATGGTCATCATCGGTGTTGGATGGAGTTCCTTTGTGAGTAAGAAATGCAAATAGAGAATGTGAAGGGGATGGATAATGTGGTTGGAAATTCTCTAAGTAGACAATGACATTTGGATATGGCTACTAAAGTGGGTACAGTTTTGGAGAAGGATTTTGTGACAACTTCAACATGATAGCTTCTACCTTATAGCTAGATAGGAGATTGAGTCTCGAGAGACCCTTAAGGGGAAGTTTGATGGTTTTTCATTAGATACAGATGGACATATTAGACACATAGGCTAGATCTATGTACTTAGGAATGGAGATTTTAGATGGGATATATTGGCGAGGCTCATCATGCACCTTATTCAGCCCATTCATGGGTGAATAAGATGCACACCACCTTGAGACAACTATACCATTGCATAGTTCTATGGAGAGATGTAGCTCAATTTTTGTCATGTTATTTAGAGTATAAGAGGGTGAAGTCTGAGCATCAACATCTAGCTAGCCTTCTCTACCCGCATGATATAATGAAGTGGAAATCAAACACCATTTCCTTAGATTTTATGGTAGGGCTACAAACATCAAGATACCACCATGATGCCATCATGGTCATGGTGGATAGATTGATAAAAGTGACTCATTTTTATCTAGTGAAGACCACCTATACAACTAGTGTAGTGGCATGAGCATACTCAGATGAGATTTTCAGACTCCACAAGATTACATGGAAGATTATTTGTAACCGTGATCCCTTATACACCTCTCATTTACGGACTACCTTACAACATGCCCTATGGATGAATATCAACTTCAGTAGACCATATCATCCAGAGACAGATGGGAAGGTGGAGTAAGTGAATAAAATATTAGAGGAATTTCTTTGGATGTATGTTATGGACCATCAGTAGAGGTGGGAGGATTACTTGTATTTAGTGGAGTTTTCCTATAACAACAACTTTCAAAGTTCTATTCGTATGGCTCCATTTTAGGAAATTTTTGGCGGGAGTGCAAGACACCACCGAGTTTGGATAGATTAGAGGAAAAAGTATTTCTTGGGCCAGATTTTGTATAGGACATGGAGCATCGGGTTATTTTGATCGAGACAGAGGCTTTAGGAGGCTCAAGATAGAATAAATAAATTTGTACATCGGGAGGAGTTTACCTTGGCTATGAGGTGGGCACGCATGTTTTTTTCTTGTCACACATCATAAGAGCCCTATCCATTATGGAAAAGGCTCTAAGTTAGCTCCTAGATTTGTGGGTGAATTCGAGATCTTGGAGAGGATTGGTCCTTTAGCTTATCGTCTAGCCTTGCCACCCAAATTGTCTCACATGCACAATGTATTCCATGTTTCTATTCTTAGGAGGTACATTATAAATCCCTCTAATGTATTTGATTAGACTGTATTGCATGTGCAAGAGCAAGAGTAGATGACTATGGAGCTGTGCACATCATAGAGCAAAGAAACTTGGGCCTTTAAGGCCACGTGATTGACTAGGTGCAATTCTAGAAGGTTTGGTAGTATGAGACTAGCAGCCACATAGGAGGATTCTACTTTATTACGAACCCATCTTCTTCACCTATTTTAGTGACTTCTGAGAATAAGTTGATTCTAAGGGGAGGGGGTGTAGTTCCCACTCCTCTTTGACATGATTTTTCATTATATTGATATTACTTTTGGATTGATAATTAGACATTTCGATTTCGATTCATTGATCAATAGATGATAGACTATGCGAGTATTTGGACTATTGACATGTTGTGATCCAAATTTTTATTATGTTACACTAGATGACATTGGTAGATAGTTTGATATTTGTTTTATTCACACTATTTAGATTTTATACTAACACATTATACTCTGGATGTTGTGAGCGAATTATAATCTCATGGATTTGAGAATCATATTATTTGATATAATCATAGATGATAGGATTACTTAGTTTCATATGTTGAGTATTTATTTTCATATGTATATTTGTCTAGATGTTGTTAATACGGCCAAAAGGCCAGGAGGTATATTTTTGTGTTAGAAGACAATTTATCACATACATCGAAAGGGGATAGTGGACCAACCATGGAAGGATGTAAGGTGTTGAGCAATATGGCCAAAATATGACAACTTATATAATGTTATGATTTTGCATGCCTAGTTAGGAGGTTTCCCATGGGGTTGACCTCACATGTGAGACTATGGGGTAAAAGGTGTTCCCTTTATTTTAATTTTTATGTTTGTTTTATTTGTGTACATGTAGTTAATTATTGAAAATTATTGTCACTTTATTATCAATTATTATTATGTCTTAATTATCTAATCCAACTTAATTTATTATCTAAAATAAGGTTGTGAAAATTAGATAATTATGAGGATAGATGGTCCTTGAAATATTGTGGATGTAGGATAGATTTTTGTTGGTTTTTGTGTTATGTACTCTCCCCAACTTCAAAATTCATATTTTAACTTGGGAGGCTTTTGTGGATACTTTTGGCAAGGGCTAAGCTTGTCCCATGCCTCTTAAATTCACCCAAAACCCTACCTATGGTATGGGGAGTTAAATTTTTACTTAATCCATTTTGGATTGTAAAGGGGTGAAAATAACTACACTTTCATACTTACCATTATTAATTGGTTCTTGGTAGGCATGGTGTATAATTTTGAGTGTCTTTTGGGTTGTCATAGTCTTACATGTTTATTTATTTTCTTCAGCATGGTGTTTTCACTTGTGTGTGGTATTAGAGGAATGATGAAGTGGAATCCTACATGGAGCCACCTCATCATCCTCACATTCCATTTCTATTAATGGAGGGAATTTGATAGAATGGGGGTTACTTGTTCATTTTCTTTCTCTTGCACTTTTGGATTTAGGAGCTTATTTGAGTTGCTTTTGGAGTGCACTTGGCTTGAAGGTGTCAAAACTTATGGATTTAAGTTTTATTCAAATATAGATGGAGAGATAGGCTCTCCACCTTTTTTTATCCTATCATAATTGTAGATGTGAAAAATTGTTATTGCTAAGTTTTTATGAGTGTTGTGAATGTGGTTGTTTTTATGTGGTTGGGTAGTTGCCTTAAGTTTAGTGTGTGGATATGGATTTATGGGACCATTGGGGAGGGGAAAGAGATATATGAAGAATGCATGTTTGAGGGAGTGTGCTTTGGAGTTTAACCTATACGGAGTGAAAAGGAAATAAATGGTCATTTTGTTGCATACTTGTAAGGGAGAGATAAGTTTGTTTTGTTATTGTATTGTACACATGGGGGCTTTGGATGGAACTCCCAGTTCACTTGAGAGGAAAAAAATTGGTTCCCATATTCCTCACTCTTTTTTTGGTTTGATATCAAATCTATGTATTGTTTGAGAAAGCTGTAAAATTTGAAGAGTATGTCCATTTTAGTTGTGTTGAATGTTTTGGAATGTATGTTTTTTTGGAAGCCATGTTTTTAAAAAATTTGTTAAATGTTGCTCAAAATCCTTCATTGTTCATTGGTTGGGGCTCGATTGCGAATAAGGGAATGGTTTCTTCTCTTATTGGATTAAAGGTTTGGCAGAGAGAGAGTTGCCTATTCCCCTTTCCTTTGTTTCGTGATCCAAGGTTGTGAAAATTTTGAGAATGCAAGACTCGAAACTACAAGTTGGACAAGACATGCAAGAAGACTTGTATCTAGCCTTTTTTAAATCCCTATGTAGTATTGATCACATTATTATTCCCACTTTGAGTGGAAGTTTGTAATATTTTATGTTTGAAGGAAAGTTGTAATATTTCTTTTATTTCAAGTTGGAATGAGTTAGTGAATTTAGAAAGATTTATTTTTGCCTACTTTGTTCGAAAGATTAGTCTTAGTGAAAGAAAGGTATTTAAAGCTTTGCATTTTAAAATAATGATTTGGAAAATTGTTAGTTCCTATTGTTGTATTTTAATTTTTATAGTGAAAGGAAAGCTTAAGTGTTTATTTGTCTAGAAATTAAACTCTCCTAAAGTTGTCGAAGATTCAAAATTGTAATATATATATATATATATATATATATACTTGTATACTTGAAAAAAAAAATATGTATTGAAATGAAGTGTGTTGGGTTCTTGTGTTTTGTTGGAAAAATTGATTTTGTGAAATAGAATGAATAGTAGTAATGAGATACTCAATTTTTACATTTTATTGAAAAAGGTAGAATATAGATTGAGTTGTGGTTATGAAATTGGAATTAGGAAACTATTTATACTAGAAATATACCAACAAATGAATATAAGACACCCTAAATAAATTTAGTATTGCATCAAAAATCAAGTCAAGAAGAAAAACTATGAAAATTATGTTTTGTTGAAGGTTTTATTTTTGGCAAAGAAAAATGTCAACCTATGCAAAGCTGCGGTATTAGGACCACCACCCAACTCAGAGCAGTAGTTTTTGAAACCCCCTCCCCCCACCCCCTAGGCAAGGCCGAGGTCATAGAAGCTGTCAACCTGTGTAGGGCAGGGTTTCCTCACTTTTGACTTAAAAATAAATTTTCATCCTTCAACAACCCAATTACAAATTTAAGTAAAATCTAAGCTTAAAAATTTAACTAGTAACTTTCTGGTAGGTAGGAATCAACTAAACCTAAAGGATTTAATCTTCCAATCCCCATTTTTACACCTAAATGTGTAAAACTCTTGGATCTAAAATTATTGGGGTTTACCCCAATAGGTGAACTCAAAACAAGAAAATGATTCTATTGAAATAACAAAATAGATCTAATATGGGATCTCTACACTTCACAATGGGCAACATTCTATGGAAAATACCTACAACTGTTATCCAAAATTTGACCCTCTAGGTAATTTTGATAACATGTACCAAATTCTTAAATATTGAGTAAGTAGAATTGATTCAAGGCCCAAAATTATGTTTCGGGGTCCCTTTGGTATCTCTCTAACTTCCCCATCGAAGGACAAATTCAACAAGTTAGCAAAAAAATTAAAATCCAAAAATAAAGTTACAAGCTTATTTTAATGATTTCGGTCCGGAGGTTGCATGGGTCGTAATTCAAAAGGTTTTTCGTACCAAGTTTGGGGCTGAAATACAAAGGAATTAGCTAAATCGAGACATTTTTTTCCCGGGCGGTCCACGGGACAGTTTGGGCCAAGGACGCGTGGGACACACAAAGCCAAAATGGCCGCAGTAATGAAAATCGAAAAAAAGTGTAAGTTTTCGTTCTGCAGGGTCTTGGAAAGTCAGCACAAAAGTATGTACGGGACATGGATTGGCTGATTTTATGCAATTCATTCTATTGCGGGTGGTGTAGAGATTTTTGTCTGGGATGGTCGGGATGCATGAGGTGCAAAAAGGTAAAAAGGCTGCAAAAGGAGGCCTGAATCGGCTGATGTGGAAGAATCTGTCTGGGACAACTTGGACACGAGGACTCAATTTTTCTGAAATAGCCATAGTAAAGAGAAAAGTCACATTTTGACCTCCCAAACTTCAAACAGCCATAACTTTAGACTCCACTCTCTAATTTTCATAAAATTAGACTTTACGAAATGAGCACGACATCCTCTTGCTCCAGCTTAGTTAATGCTCATAAAAACATTGGATTTATTAATTTTGATTAGGGTATATATATTTAAATATAAGAAACATTTTTAGCTCAAATTAGTTAATGCTCATTCCCGTCAAATGACAGAAAACGCTGTGCAGACCCAAAATAGCTGCCCGCACTCAAAAGGCCATAACTTTTACATTTCTCAACGAAATCACACAAAATTGGTACCGTTGGAAGTGTGGCTTTGAGCCTGATGCAAAATAATTTATAAATTCTATATTTGATGAGAAATAGATGGGTTTTTTCATAAAACATGGCCGGGTTCACGAGTGTTTTATTTGGTAGTTTGGAGTGCAATTAAGAGTCATGGTCATCATTCCTTCTCTGTTACAGCACTTGGGATAGTATGGGGAGCCTTTTGCAACTAATACACAATTATTTCACTATATTTAGTGCCTCTTACAAGTGGTTGAAGGACAGATTTCAATATTTCCATTTTCCCCTTCTCTCTCTCTTCTCATTTTCCTATAAATTGGAGTGTTGGGCTCATTGTAAAGAGATAGTTTTGTTGTAGAAAAGCTCTGTCAAAATTTCTTTGTGAATCTAATGTCTGCAGGCCCTTTTAGTGGACTCCTTACATGGTGATCTAGGTCCTTGTCTTGTAATAGATTGAACCGTGCATATCATGAAGTAATAAAATACAAGTTTGTGGATGCACCTTCCCCTGTTGTGTTTTTTTACACTCTTATTTCCCTACAACCTTCATTACAAGAATACTATGTCTATTTTTATGCTCTTGCGAGGATCCATTATCATTGTGTTTGTTTGAGATGTTGTTGCGAATGCATTTCGCTAGATTGTGGAGAACTATCATCACCACTTCTAGTGTGCATTTTGCTTCTATATCTCACGCATTGGAAGACTATTCTCCCACCCCCTCCTTTTTTTTGTTTTATCACCATTGTATTGTAGGCTTTCATGTTTTATGCATTCTCTCTACTTTTTGGACCTTGGAAAGTTAGATTAGGATAGTTAGTTTTCCCGCATTAGATTAGATTGTGGTAGGTAGTTTAGGAGCAAGAACCAGCTTTATATAGAGGTCTATCTCAAGTAGCAAGTCCAACAACTTGGAGATAGTACCCGTGTTATCAAATCACACTTTGTGAGCTCAAGTATATGCACTTGTGTAAACATAAGGGTGATTTGATTCGGTGATAACACAACCATTATCAAGAGAAATGTTTCCATGGTGGCTCCCCTTGTTCTCATGGCTTCTTCTCCTCCTCCTTCTCTTCCAAAACCTGAAAAGAAGAAAACAAAAAATGAGGTTGTTTGAATAAATTTGGAATTAAAAGAGAACCATAAGGAAATTTAGGGCAACCTAAATCTAAGGACTAGGATTGATTGAATCCTATGGCGTAAATTAAACCATACCTCACTTAAGTGGGAGGGAATTTTTGTGGGAGTGTAACTTTTTAATAAAAACAAAGAACCTGGGTAATGGGGTGAAGAGGTGGCACTTAGTGGCTAGGTAAAGCAACTAAACCTTTGAGTTAGAAAATAATATGACCTTGGTACTGGGCAACCAAATTAACTAATGGGACTTGGTAGATGTTTCTAAAATATGAATATAGCTTTGGAAATAACTTAATATTTCATTATTAATTTAATTCCATTGTTCACAAGCTTGTGTAGAAATCCCCTTATGGATAAATTTATTAAGTGTGATAATGTCTAACTTTTCTAACTCTATTAAACATAAATAATAATTATTATAGTATACTTGAATAGTAATCTATTTGTTCACTATGTTTTGACAATAAATTTTTTTGGGCGTAACAAAGACATTATAGTTTTGATGCATGACATTTATTATAAAGAAGGAAAAATAAGAAAGAGGACAGGACTAGAAGTTTTCAACATCAAGAAATACATAGATGCAATTATAACAAACTTAATTCAGATAACTACTTAATTTTGAAACGTTCGCATCTTAATTATGAGACGAAATAAAAATTAAAGGCACCTACCATTCCATGTCATGATCTTAATTCCTTATATTCTAAAGAATTCATCAATAAATTACAAAGATTAGATAAATATTTTTAAATAAGGTTAAACAAAGGAAGGATATGTTTCTTCTTATGCAAATATGAAAAACCTATCACATCTATAATGAATTATGAATATTGCTTGAGGTAAACTCGAGGTTGTTTTTACTAAGATATGTAGCACGAAATGATTTTCTAACATATTTTTTGATTTAGGTTCCTCTTGACATTTATTTTCATTTTGAGATTTAATTTTAACATTTTACCAATGATATTATAAGACAACTCTTTTTATTATTTTTTCTTCATCCATATAAATTCATGTGATTGATCAAATGAGTATATAAGACTTAAGTATTTTTATTATTTTTTCTTTCATCCATATAAATTCATTTTATTGATCGAATGAGTATTAAAAATAATTACACTAGACAAACTTACACATTATATTTATAAAGGAAAACCTAAAACAAACAATGGTTGCGGTGTAGCAATAGTACCTACTACAAGGTTAATTATCATGGTGAATGGAAATAGTTTAATGGGATGAGATAAAATGGTGGTGAAGAATATTTACCAATTAACAAAACAAAAAACTGAATTGGGGATTTATTTCTAAAACATTATAGCAACAAAAGATCAAATCTTTAGTAATGTTGGAAAGAGGTAGAAACAATTAATAATTTCTTATTCCAACATAGGTTTGCAGCAGCTGCATGGTATTGGTTCTTGCATAACATGCAATGCTCATGGGTGTTGATGGGATTATAATCTCAGCTGACTCAATGTTGTTATTGAAACTTCAACACCATTAAAGAAATGGCTATTTGCAAGACTGCCCCGATATTATAGTTTAGAATTTGGGGAAGAGGAACACCATTCTATTTAGGAACAACTCTATGAGGACATAGATCTCTATTCAAATGAGGTTCAGAATATCTTGAGGCAATGGATGCTAACTAATCCACCGTTGCTACTAATTGACACCATGATACATCAAAACTTAAGAAGGCTGAAGTAGCATCCTTTTAAGGGTATTCCAATGTGTGGGAAGGAAAAAATGACAACTTAACACTCTCTAATGTAATCTGAAGGTGCCAAGGAGTGTGTCTAGGAAAGAGAGGCTGCTAAATAAAATTCTGAGAAAGACAAGTAGTTTTCTAGGGTGTTGCTATGACATTAAGCAAAGTTGTCAATATGAATTTTCTGTCAGAAATTTTGTTTTGGCTTGGCTTCTAGACTATGTAAAAGCATACACAGAGCACTCATTGTGTTAAACAAAAACTTCAATGAGATGTGGCCGCATGATAATTGCAATCATGGCAAGATTTTCACATCATGGGGTTTTTTTAAATAAAATGCAATTTATAGGCATAAAGCCATACTTAGTTGCCTTTGCCAACATTATCCCAGCAGTTGCAAAATTCTAAGCTTGTTAACAAGGGGAAATTGGGGAGGATGATCATGAATTGTTGGATACACTAACTCAATAGAAGGAACAAAATTTAATAATATTGATATAGAATACCAGGTAGTTTATTGTAACTATCCTTATAGGGCATTCATTCCCTTATGTTTGTGATGCAATGATAGTCATTTTCTCCACACAAGCAATCTATAATACTCATTTTGCAGAAACTATGGAAGTGTAAGGGAAAATGGTTGACCTATTATAAAAACCAAAACCTATTTGAATAAAACATCCAAAGCAAAGGATCTGGGAATAATAGATGGATAAGGACATTTGGATAAATATTTCACAGTTGTTACAAAGTATTTACATGCAACAAAGTAGGTGGAGAGAAACGACACAATAGAATTCAGTCCTGCAAGTACATGGCAAATTGTAAGAGGCTAGTTTTTTCTTTTGGAAAACCGGTGATACATGCAACTAAAAAAGTGAAGTTTGGAAATGAGAAATAACATTACACCAGAAAATAGCTACAAAAATAACTCAGAAATGTTTAGAGTACCATAGATATCCAAAAATTTAAATCAAACTATAGGTAAATTTTATTTTTCAAGTAGTCCATGTAAATTAATAGAGCGAGGTGAAAAAAATAGTATCTTCCCGTGCAGGTACTAACAATTCATATGCCCTTTAACCTACTATAGTTAAAAAAATATATTTTGGGAGTTGGGAAAGTGAAAAATGAAAGGAATCTTGAGTGATAGATTAATATATAATGATAATACAAAGCGTAACAAGAATATTTTATTCGATAGAAATACTAATGCTAAGATATTGATATATCTATGTTGTAGGTGGGACAAATATTGATTTCATGTGATAGTACTCTAAACCTATAATAGAGAGAAAACCAATTATAGTAGTGAAACACAAGGTGACATAGGAAAATAAGTGTGAATGAGCCTATTCGAAAAACTTGATAAAATGACTAAGATGGGAAATGGAGTCTCAAGAGAGATCCATTTTTTAAAAATTATTCAAATGTACTCATAGATGGAATAATTTAGAATGTTGGAATAAACATACGAGAGAAAGGGGTAAATAAATTAATCAAAGGTACCATAGGTGGAAAAATTTAAAATGTTGGAATAAACTTATGAGAGAAAAGGGTAAATAAATTAATCAAATATATCGTAGATGGAAGAATTTAGAATGTTGGTATATGCCTACGAGAGAAAAGGGTAAATAAATTAATCAACTGTACCAAGAGATACTAAATGGAGAAAATGTAGAATAAACACGAGAGGAAAAGTAATAAGGTAAAGAAAAAATCTATAATATCCTAAGTGAAGATATAAATGTTTAACAAAATATGTGATAGAGGAGCGAAGCAAAGAAAAAAATATACCAAAGGATGTTTTTGGGGATAAAATGATTGAATCAATCCAAGATTGGAATGAGTGAATTAAAAATGTGTCATTACTCTAACGGAGAAATGGTGTAACAAATATTAGATGGCTTTGTTAAAATAAATTAAAATAATAAAAATTGTGCCTAGAAATAAACAAAACATATTTTACAGATATGTAATATATGATATGATAATGTATCTTTGCACACTCAATTATTTTTCTTTAATGAATTCAATTTTATTCCATATTTAAGGCAAAGTGGGAAATAATATAGACACCTAAATTTGATATTTTATCAATTGGTAATTACACTATTGATTTTATCATCCTAAATCATGACTTGTGCACATTTTTTGAGGTGCACTACATATGTTTAATCTCACACATGAATTTCTCTTGTATATAGAACTTCTTATCCGCTCCCAATATTACATGCATAAATCCATAATAATCTATCTTCTCTAAATTTTTTGCACAATATATTCCAACACCTCACTTCCTATACATATAGGACTAAAAACAAAGACCAAATCATCTAATAGTTTTGTAAGGAAATGGTGATTTCATATATACATACATATATATATGTGTATGTGTGTGTGTGTGTGTGTGTGTGTGTGTGTGTGTGTGTGTGTGTGTGTGTGTGTATATATACATACATACATATACACACACATACATATGTATGTATGTATGTATGTATGTATGCCGGTACATTCTCCACATGTCAACCTTGATACAAAAGTCTACCAAAGAACCCCTATTCATGAAATTCAAATGCACTCATCTATTCTCATGTCATTTTCAAGGGGATGGATAGAAAATATCATCCTTAAAGCACCACTGAGCTCTCATCAATTTTGAGAAAGTAGTAGCACATTCTAGGAGTGTCCCCTACAAAGTTGTGAAGCATGATCAACAAATCTATAAAGTCATAAATTTTCAAACTATAGATGATCCAGTTGAATAGTTAAGTCTAAGCACACCATTTAAATTATCATGTGATAAAATTTCTAAAGATAGTTGAATCTTTATAAATATCACATGATAGGTGAAAGAACTACATTTGGTTTCAACTCTCCTCACATTATTGCTAATGTAGGCAATGTATGGATAGGTTATCAACGCACATACTAACTATTTTTTTGAGATTCCTACATGTGAATATGGTTTAAAGTTACTTCTCATCATCTTAATGGTTTCACATATATAGGACCCCGATATTTTTCATAAATTCGTATTTTAGAGGGTTACATAGCCATAAAATTAAATCTATACCATAAACACATAGCCATCTAAAACTTATGAACAAGTAGAAACTACTAAATATTTTTATATGCATCTGATCATTCCATACTTTATAAATTTACATGTCTCATGGTTCCATACTTTCTAAATTACACATGAATATCAAAGACAGAGCACTTAATTATCATTTGTAGCATGCATATTCATACAATAATCCCGATCAATGTCTCTAGAATTTAATCTCTTTCATATGTTATCACCTTGTTCATAATCATGTCTAATATTCTATATTATAAATTAATAAAATATTTAATTTCGATTTATATATTGTTGTTAATTATTATTTCATCTTGAGATAAACCTTAATTCCAAAATAATAAATAACGATAGGAAGCGAGTTTAGATCTAGTTCATTTCTACATGTTTCTCTATATGGACCTTCCTTCATATGATCAATTTGTCATTCGATCTAGGTAGGATATTATTTTCTCTTTGCATTTACTACAATGATTTATTCTTCCCATCCACACTTTGGGTGGTCTAAACTTATATTAATAGGAATTTATTCTACCCTTGCATCAATTGATGCAAGTATTGCCAACAAATATTTTTAGAAAAAGGAAATTGAAGAAGGAAAAGTATTTTTATTAAAAGGTATTCCATAAGGTAATCTTGGTTATAACTCAAAACCCCTTAACCTAATGCCCTTCTTGATTTACCATAATTTTTGAAAGCATCTTATTGGATTGAATTAATTACTCTTTTTTGTTATTTTATCAGTTAAATCACCTTAGAGATAAAGTTTAAACAATGGGTTCACAAACAATAACTTCCCATTGGTTTAAGCTTTAGGGGTTCAAAACCTAACCAAGATATTTTTTCCATTTGTTTTGAATAACATCAAATAGTTATAAAGTAAATTTAAATCATGGTTCATGGTTTATTTGTAATTAATATCTAATTGTATTTTAGCACTAGACTAGTGATTTCAAAGTGCCTAATCAAGCTAATCTAGAAATTGCAATCTAGGCTGATTTTCATCAACTTCCTCTCCCCCTTTGCGTATTTATGGAGAAATGTATTTAACCCTTAGGGTGTGTCATTTTTGTAGATAATCTGAAATTTTACACAATACGTCCTCAAAAAATTGTATGTGTTGAAATCTTTTTGGCCAAATATTTTAAGGAAAGCATTAATATCTAAATTGCAAACACTTGTTTTTAGAGTGCACCCTTTAAATTAATCTTGAACACATGGTTTCAATGCCAAGATTTGTAAAATATGATCAAGAAATTCACCTTAATGCCTACTTTGTGCCACTCTTCATAGCGAAAAGCTTGGACAAAAACCAAGACCCATGGGATAGTTTCTAATGAATTTATAATGCTAACAAATAAAAAGGTTCCTACTTGGTTCTACTCGACCAAATCCAACCTCCTATCACCTATTGATATGTATAGAGCTATAATTTCATATGATCCAAATACCTAACAAATTACCCCTATTTTTCAATCTCCTCTTCTACTCTTGTCTGGACCCTAGTCACTACTTTGAATATTATTCCCTTTCCAAATACATCACAAATTTCACAATCGTATTTTGGGGTGAAAAATATAGAACACAAAATTATTTTAATCAAGCAAAAATTTATCATCTATTGGTCTTGTAGTCCCTATCCATCGGGATATGGATATTACACTCGAGAATAAATGAAGGTATATTTTAAAGTTTGATTATGTTTCTCTCTCTCAATGGAAATTCAGAAATAAAAATATGTTTGCTTCCCTCACATATATTAATGACAAGGTATCTATGCATCTTGATATTTTCCAATGGTTATGTAATATTAAAATGTATATGGCTTCACTTACATGACACGTCCTTATCTACACTTCTCCATTATGGTTTTTTGTACAAGCAAGAAGTTAAAATTTATAGATATACCCTTTAGTTTACCATGTGCGGTATTTTGCTATATTATTATCTATATATTTATTCATGAGATAGGTCATGGAGGGGTTATCATGCATCCAATGTGATATATTTCTTATTATATCATCTCATGGGGCTCGATACCCACATCTTTGAGTGATATGGACCCTATTTTATTTTGATGGGAAAATAATTAGGTTAACAAACCAATATGCATCCAACAAGATAACTTTTTTACATATGATTTTTAATTCCCTCCCGAACATTGGATTCTATGTGGAGATTCCAATCTGTTTGATCTAATGAAGATAAGGAGGGGCACTTGTCATGAATTAGTGTTGTATTGAGAGAGAATCCTTCTTATACATGCGGTACAAGCTCAAATTTTTACCCAAATTACCATTCACATGGTCTAACTTTTGGAAAGGACAAAATGGGGTGGTTTAGAGGCTAAATCAAGAATTTATTACCAAGTAATTTTTTTCTCATTTTTGACTAATAGTAGATTAGTTCTGAAAGGATGAATGTGACTATCTCTAAAACCATCCACCCGTTTTTATTTATTTATATGGATTTCTCCCCATTCTCCCCACCTCAAAATAAATAATTGCCAATTATATCTCAAACCTTCCCATGGGTTCAACATGAGAGAATTTTTTAAATATCGTAATGATATGTAACCTTGTTCCAATACCCTTGAGGATACAAGTTAAATTGATAGTGGGATGAGGTTATCAAAGAACCATAAAATTTATTCGGATTGATTAAATACAAACTATCATCCATAGGAATAATTCTCATGAAGCTTCATAACATGAATCCTAATAATTTTCATAGGATCTTAGAATCTCTCCTTTCAAGATTTATCTACCAAAGGAACCAACTCAATGGTGAAACAAACTTAAGCTAGAATAAGCATACAAATCTCAAGGTTCTCAAATTAGAGATAATATAAATTATATGAAAATTTATAAAAAAGAATTAAAATATTTGTTTTTATTCTCCTTTTTAGACATATTGCAAACAAAATTAAAGTGATTCAATCATTCAACGAAAGACTTACTAAATTGCAAGATATCCTACAAGAAATTTTCCACCATGATCGTGATGTTTTTCTACTCAACATTTCTCACCAAAACGAGAGGATTATCTTATAAAATTATTTCCATGTGATAGATCGTTCTCCCTCCATTACATGAAAGAAACATCTACACAAATGGAATCTAATAAACACCTAGAATTGATGGTTTCCAATATAAATTATATCAATTCCTATGGGATTATATCAGCCTTAAATTGTAAAAAAATCAATAAAGGATTTGTTCTATAACTTATTTTGTGAGATCACAAATGAAGGTAACATCAATTTCACTACCAAATCTTGTAACCGAGGAGAAGATCACCGACCGGATATCTATTACTCTTATTAATGTGTCCAATAAGATCATAACCAAACATTTTGGTTTACATGATTAATAAAATCCTTCCTCTCATTGTCTATATTGAATAGACTAGGATCATTTGACATAACTTGTACATTTTGGAAAATGTTAAAGTTGATTGAGAATGCATGGATGGGTCGAGAATATTTGACCTAATGGAACATTTTGTTAAAATTTACTTTTAGAATGCATATGAAAGGATAAAATGGTACTACATTATTTCTATATTCCAATTTCATGATGTTGTGCCTTGATTTATCCTCTCTCTCAATATAATGTTTAAATATGTAAGAGCGTGTATATCCATCAATGGATCTCATTCCTCGAACTTGGGTCTATAAATATCCATAAGACAAGGTTTATCTCTTGCTCCTTCTTTGTATGTGTTGGATATGGAAGGATGAAACTTTATTTTAGCCATCTACTCTACCCAAGGGTTAGATACAAGCATAAAACTCCATGCAATCTAAACAACTCATCAAAGGTCACTCTTCTTATGATTCCTTCCTTACTATATTCAAGTAAAATCCTTGGTTATCAATGTCATGGAATGTATGAATATTATTTCTTTGCCTCTGGTTATGCGATAAAGTGGAGAAAGTCCCAATGCAACAAAATTTTGCTAACTCCCAAATATCCTTAGCTAGAAGCTTTCCATTGAAAATTGATTCAACCTAGTGTGCAATTTAAATTTCATAGCATTTATTTTTCATTCATATCTTCTCCTTCTAATTTTTTGAATCATGTTACTCACTACGTGGAAAAAATAGTTCCTATTAGATTACCAAAACATTTCCCTAGAAGGAAAATTCTAGATATGTTACAAACTATTACTTACAACTCACATCCAATATTATTATTTTGGCTTCCTTCTAAAGGAACTTATGCTAAGATGAATAAACTTCTCGGATATTTTCAATGGGCTAGCTTTTGGATTCATAAAGGGTTTCACCTAGTGGTATGTGAAATCTATTGTAGGACTAAAGAACAAGGAGACATGGAATTTTTTCATATAAATCTATAAGTATTCACCCGCATTATAAATTAGATAGTTCAAATCCTTGAAGGTATTAAATCCTAGAAAAATATTCTTAGACATTGAATGAATCAGCATTAACCATTGGGATATCAAGCTTGGAAAGGAATAGGATTCAAAATTTGTATAATGCCCAAAAAATTAAGCGTGCACGAAACCCAAGAAAAACCTAGGATAAGCTAGAAAATTAAAAAAATATTTCTTAAAGTGTGCCCATAACAAGGCTTCGACAAAAAGTCGTCACAAAATTTTTCTAAGTCGGTTATATCTAATAATAAAATTTTCCCCATCATAACCAAAAATTAAAATCCACATTATACTTTAACGAACTTAGTTAGATCAAGCATGGATAATTTATCCCTAAGTGTTATTTTAAATCACAAGGGTAGAAGGGGTCAATATAAAAAATACTAAATTTATTTATTTCCACAAGGTTACAACAATTAACAAGGTCCCAATTTGATATGGGATTAGAATAATAAAAATTCCCTTACCCCATAAAGTGACCCCTTAAAAAGTCATGTCATCTCAATTTTTCCCCTGGCAAAATTGATCAAACACTGACTAGGCACGAGAAGAAAATCTAAGGGTCAGTTTTTGTCCTACAAGATCACATTCAAATCCGAAACCAAGGGGCATGCGGGCTTGAATAAGGGAGGAGTATGATAAATCAAGGAGAAAACAATGTTAAAGGAGGCAAGAGGCTCGCAGATTAAGAGTGAGAAGAAAGGGGTCAAAGTTTTCAAACTTCACCGCATATAAGTCGACTTAGGGAAAAATAATGGAGTCGCAAAGGTTCCATGTGCCTCATCGGCAACACCAAGGCTTTGGGTCTAATTATCAGGTATACCAAATGAGCACGGGCTTGCCACATAGTCAAAGTCAAAGGGGGCGATCTTGGGCCATTTAATCGACTAAGTGTAAGAGGGTCGGTGGAACCCTCCACTTACCTCATTGGCACAACTCCAAGGATAGAATAAAAAATGGAGACCCCAAACAAGCGCAGGCTCAGCGATGATCGAGTCAAAAAGGTAGAATCGGTCATTTAAAAGTCTAAACGAGAGGCAAATCAGCGGAATGATCCACATGTCTTGTCTTTGCAACTTCAGAATAAAAAACTGGAGGTAGTCTCCCAATACGCGCTGAGCCTCCACATGTCTAGGGTAGGACATATGGCCTCGCCAAACAAAAGGGACTTAGCCAAAACATAAAGAAATAGAGAAAATCCATGGAATGAGCCATGTGTCTCTTCGGCACAAATTCAAAGGGAACATCCAAAAGTGGTCCCCAAACGTGTGCTAGCTCTACACGTGGCCATGTTTCAGGTCAAAGCGAGAAGGTGGGCCTTGGAAGAATTTTTTCCCACAAGTGGGATGGTAGACCTCGGAAATTTTTTTTGCCAAAGTGGAAAATGTAGGCCAGTGAGCTTGGAGATGACTTTTGTGAAATGTAAATTTGTGGGGCCACGGGATTTTTTTCACATTTTTTGCAACTTTCATAAAAACGTAATTTGCAAGTGCGAGGCCCGCGAGCTTAAGGAGGTTTGTTTCCCAAATGCAAAAAATGAATTTCAGACTGTGGAACTTGGGAGATTTTTATAATTTTGCATTTTTTTAGCAAAAGGTGCCAAACTGAATTTCGGCCCACGGATCCATTTTACAAAACTATTTTTTCACCATTTTTCTATGAATTGGATTTGAATATTCAAATGGGCATATCTTTCAATCTAGTGCTCGAAATTCATCAAATTTTTACCGTTGGAAATATCATGACCTCCTCTACGCAATGGAAGCATAAAATATTATTTTTAATAGGATTTTATGGGTTAAACTTAGAAATTGTATCTCATGCCATTAATGAAGGATCTGATTGCTTGACCACCTAGATCTTATCTAGATTTTCAATCTTTCCTTATCAAACAAGACAAAAAGACATGGGGAACCAGAATGTGATTATAGGTAGATTTGTAGGGCATTGATAGTTGGTGGTTGAGCTTTAAGAGAAGAATCGATTTTATCTTCTTTCTCTCTAATTTTCATCATCTATATATTACAAACACTTCTCATTTGAGAAGGGAGGGACATTCTATGTGTGGGGAAACTGTGTAAAAAAAAAATTCCCAACTCCATTTGAGCTGTAAGCCTTCTGCTATGCCTGACAAGTGGATTTTATGCCTCACGAGTAGAAATATAATAGTATCTGCACCTTCTAGAGCAATAAACTCATTTTTTTGTGGTGTTCTTCAACCCTCTCTCATGTTTTAATGTTTCTCCATGCTTCTCCCTTTCAGATCTATTTTTTGTGAATGTATTTCACATTTCCAGGTGCAAGATGTTGTGTTTCATGGAGTTTTGATGGTGTATTAGGATCTAGTTCTGTGTCACTTGTGTTTGACCTCCCTCATCTCCCTTTTCCCTTGTTTAATACTCCCTCAGCAGAGTATCTCACCACTTCCTTTTCTTGTGTATCACTTTGCTTATTGTAGGCTATGTTTTTATGTATTTCTATCTCTCTTTGTCTCCTTGGAAGGCTAGATTAGGATTAGATAGTTTTCATGCACTAGATTATATTGTTGCAGGTAGTTTAGGAACAAGAACCAACTTTCTTTGGAGGTCCATCTCAACTTCAAAAGTCCCACAACTTGAGAGATGATCCCATGTTATGCAATCACACCAAATGTGCCACACAAAACTATGACATTCGGGGTGTTGTGATTTTGCACTAACAAGTAAACTCATGTATTTGAAATTTAAAACATTTAAATTTAAATTCAAAATCCACTCACCCACTCCCCACCTAATTTTATTAGGGAGGAATCTCATCCCTTGGAGGGATTCATTTATGACCCTTGATGAGGAAAATACAACTGACCCTAAAGCATGCTAAAAGATACTTCTTTCTCTCTCTTTTTGGCTCATTGTTTCTATTTTGTTTTGTAGGCTGTTTTAAGAGGATGGGAAGCCATTGGAGGCCCTTTAAGCTTTTGGGGAGGCATACAAGCTCCATTATTTTCTTATTTTTATACCCTCATTAGGGTTTTTAAATGTATTTATTTATTTCCTTTCAATAATATTTTCCCAAGTTGGCAAATGGGTTTGTGCTATTTTGTTATTAAGTTAATTTTGATTCATATTTTCATTTTGGTATGTGAAAATGTGTTTGTGTGTGTGTGTGTGTGTGTGTGTGTGTGTGTGTGTCTATATATATCATTTATTGGGTAAACGCAATATTAAAATATTAAGGATTTAATATGAAACCGAAATAAAAGATTGAATATCTTTGAGAAATTAATAAACAAAACTTGTTATATATATATATATATATATATATATATATATATATATCTTATAACAAAAATTCTATTAAAGTAAAAACCTTTTTAAAAGGTAGGTTGTGAAAGGACCTAAGCCATTGGAGTGGGGTCGGCTACCCCACCCCCATAGTCTTTAAAAATATTTCTTTTAAACCTCAACCCCAATACATTAAACTTGCGGCCCAAGTGATTACTTTAACATGCGCATTCCAAACTTGCAGCTGTATAAAATATAAAGGCCCATGGCCTTCTTCAACGCATATATATATATACATACCCCACCCCCATAGTCTTTAAAAATATTTCTTTTAAACCCCAACCCCAATACATTAAACTTGCGGCCCAGTGATTACTTTAACATGCACATTCAAAACTTGCGGCTTTGTATAAAATATAAAGGCCCGTGGCCTTCTTCAACACATGTGTGTGTGTGTGTGTGTGTGTGTGTGTGTGTGTGTGTGTGTGTGTGTGTGTGACATATTATTTCTTTGGCTATAGATTATAATAGCATATTTTTATTAATATAATAATATTAATAGTATATTAAAATTTATATATTTTAATATTAATAAATCCATTAATATTAAAATATTTAATTATTAATAATATATATAAAAATATTATCCCTACTATCAAAAGTAATAAAGGAATATAGTTAGCACTATTGATAATTTAACTACTTGCACTTGCTTTCTTCTTTAACAATTTGATAAATATTGTATAGGAGGTAAAATAGATTTCATTTCATTTCCCTTAATAATTTGTAATGGATTTACAATAAATTTTTAAATGAGGATAACATACTAGAGTTAGAACTTAGATTACTTCATTTACCAAATAAAGACAATTATAATATAAGCTCTTTTATATCCATAATACATGAAAATGCACAAATAGTCTAAATTTTCCAATACATTCCTTCTAAGCAATACAATCAAATTTACTATTCCTTGACTTCTTACAACATAAGAAATTTCCTTTATTTTTATAACCATTCTCACAACCAAATTTTACAAGATTTCCAATAAGTTTTAAAATTAGAGCTACTAACTTTCCAATGAGATCAAAAACTTACATGAGGTTATAAGCCAAGTAAGAAAGAGGAATAAGTTGTCTTTCCTTCAACTTCATTTCTATTTTACAAGAAAAACTAACTTTATAAAATAAATATTTCTTTCCTTTCTACAACATACAATAAAACTTTAATATTCAACAATCAAAACAACTTTTCTTCACAAGATTAATAGAATATCTTCCACTTAAAGTGGGAAAAATTACAAGAATGAAAGCTAAAAGGATTACAATATCACAAGTCTTCCACCCTAAGTGGGAATAACAAGGACGTTTTCTCACTAGGAAGAATTACTTAAGGACACAAAAAATGCTCCAACTTTCACATCACCAAAAAGAGAGCTCCACCATGCTTCACTTGATCAACAAAAAAAGGGGAGAGGCAACACTCTCAACCCAGCTAATATTTCAATGAGGAGGAGAAGCTACCTCCTCATTGGCCCCCGAGCCCCAACCACATTGCAATGAAAGATGGATCCAAATCATACCAAAAATCAAGCTTCCACATCACAATACAAGGATTCCACAAGCATACCAAAACACAAATAAGTCAAACTACAATAAAAAAAAAAAGAACTAAAACAATATACAAGCCTTCAAATTATAAATCCAAAGGAACAAGATGTATGGGGAGATCACTTATGCCTCCCAATGGGAAATAGTTACCCACCTTAAAACCCTCCAATATACATCTCAAAACCCATACACACTCTTATTCCTCCCTCAAGAACCTGTTATGCCTTCCACATTCTCTTATGCCTCCCTACATCTGTTATGTTTCCCTCATAAAAACAAAGTAAGAAATCCAAGCATTTTTTAATCCAAGTTGGGAACCCAACCAAAATCCCTTCAAAACATGAAATAAACTCTTATGTCTCCCTACATGTAAAATCCCCATAGTCCCCTCCTACAACACACTTAGGCAATCTACCCAAGCACCCAACAAGCATACCAAAACACACAAAAACATGCACATATACACAATATAAACAAAATCATTTAAAAAGACTATAGCTCCTGCCTTTCCATGGTAGAGCTTGATCCAAGAGTCACACACCAAGATTATTCAATCCCAAACAATCACCAAAAAGATCCAATAAGATCCACAAGCACTCCAAAATCATCCAAATCCAAAATTAAAGAACCCAAAAACAAATCAAGTAACCCTCAAACAAGCAAAAGAACTTCAATAAATAGAAATGGGAGAGAGGAGGGTGAGGTGGCTCCATACAGGATGCCACATCACTCATCCTCAACTCCACCTCACAAGTCAAACCACAACCCCCAATGCACAATAAATTGGTGGGTGAGAGGAATGAAAAATTACTTACACACACAATCCAAACCCACACCCCCTAATGACAACTTTAATTACATGAAATAAACTGCAATAAAATTGTACCTTTTTGTCTTCCCAAAACACATATTGGGGTCTATGTTTTACCTTCAATCCATAGGTAGGGTTACCATAGAAAGTTAAGAGCTGTGGGACAAGTTAAATCTGAATTTTCATGAAGGGGTTATTAGTGTAGAATCACAACACCGCCAAATGGCCTGAGTTGTGAGTGGGGAATTCCGTGTGAGTGCACAACATGAGACCATCTCTCAAGCTAGGGGACTTGTAAAACTTTTGATGGACCTCCGAAGAAATCAAATTTTTACTTCCTAATGTATCTGTCACAAGCTACTCCGGTGCAGGGTAGAATTTAACTAATCCTAATCTAACCATTCCAAGGGGACATGGCGAGAGAGAGGGTAAAGTATCCTACACTAAACAATGATACACCAAAAAGGGAAGTGGTGAGATACTCTATTGAGGGAGAATGAAACAGAAAAAAGGGGACTAAGGTAGGTCGAGACAGTGACATAGACCCAAATCCAAATATGCCATCGAAACTCCACAAAGCATGACATCTTACCCTTCCAAACTTGAAATACATACAAAGAGAGAAAACGTGAGATAGGGAGGCTCATAGAAACAAAAAAACAATGTGAAGGGTTAAAAGACACCACGAGACAAGATTTTATTACTCTATAAGGTGCATAGACTATTACATGAGTGCTTAGAGGCGTAAATACACTCTCCAAGAATAGGAGAAGGAATGCAACTCAAAAGGAGTCAGAAATGACTTTCACAGAGTTTTCCCACATCCCAAAATGTCTCTCCTCCTCAAATGATAAATGTTACAATATATAGGTGATGAAAATTGGAGGGAAAGAAAAAAAAACTCGAATCTTCTCTTTAATCCAACCACCAACCATCAATTCCCACCATGAATCCACCCACAATCTGTCAAGTCTACCACTCTATGTCTATTCAGCATGTTGAAGAAGGAAGAACGTTGGATCGATTTAAATCAGATTTGGTAGTTGAAGCCATCAAATTCTGCATTAATGGCCTGAAAGACATTTTCCCATTTTTACCCACATAAGATCATCAAAATTAAATTTTCTGCCTCCCATGGCGTAGATGAGGTCGATACCTTTCGAATGGTGCAAAATTTGTTGAATTTATAGCACTTGATCAAAAGATATGTTCATTTGAATATTTGACTCTGTCCGTAAAAAAATGGTGAAAACCACTTTAACAAAATAGGTCCACAAGCCTAAAAATCACTTTGCACCTTTTGGCACCAAAAATACAAAGTGTGAAAAATTCTCTACATCCTCGCAATTTTCTTTTGGAAAAAAATCATCTTTAGGCCTATTGGACCACATTTTCCGTTTGGGTGAAAATTATTTGCAGGGCACGGCTCCGCATATAATTTAGGATTGACACATGGATCCATGGGAATCATCGGAGGTGTGGTTCATTTTTATACTTTATGCCTTTCAAGCCAAAAAGTTTGAAATACATCCGACGACCTGCCTTCCCACCTTGACTTTTCAACATGGCCACGTGGCGAGCCTACACTCATTTGGGGACTACTTTTGGTTTAGATTTTTGAAATTGCACCGAGAAGACACATGGCACCTTTCATGGCTTACTAAGTCCTTTTTCTTGGTGAGGCCATATATATGACCGTGGAAACATGGAGGCTTGACGCTTGTTTGAAAATTTGATCCTAATTTTATTCTTGAATTGGTGTTGGACTAACATGTAGCTCCTTCCTCTAGCCTGCCTCTACTTTGACTATTCAAACCTTGACTTTGTCCCTCTATTTCGACCTAGGACACGCCGAAGGCTGACGATTATTTGGGAACCCACTTTCGGTCACGCCTTTGAATTTACCTCATTGAGGCATGTGGAAGCTTCCACCATTTCCTCCATACTTAGCCAATTTGGGATTGCTCTGAATTGTTTGTGAAGCTTTGAAGGTATGATCCTTTCCCTGTTTTCCTCCTTTGAGTCTTTGGTTTCTTTGACACTTTGTTCAGCCCTATTTTCCCTTCTTCTCCATTTTCGAGCCCTCCTGCAACCTTGATGCTAGATTTGAAATGTGGGATTGTGTGATGGAAGCGAACCTTAGATTTCTTCTGTGTGGGGTTGTTTGATCCTTCACAAACCCTAATCCTCCATTTTAGAGTCCTGTTGTTTTCTGATTGTTGCATTTTAATGTGAGTTCTTGGGTTTCTTCTATGCGGGGTCGTGTTTGACCAATTTTACCTAGAGGGAAAAATTAGGATAAAATTTTGGCGACTCATGGGGACATCTACCTGTTAGATGAAGGGACCTGTAGCCTTGAAGCATCCATTAGGTGTGGAGTCAAGAATAATATCCTTTTTACTTTGAAACTTTTTCCTAATTTCTTGCATCCTGTTGACCGTGAACTCACCCTACTAGGGCTTTACCTATTCCTCATAATGGACTATCTTGAATCGACTTTAGTTGCTTTGTATTTGTGTTTTATTTCAAACTAGAAACTCATTACAGAAACTATGGGTCTCTTTGTCATGAATACTTGAATGGCCTAGCCTATGCACCTACGGAGCAATATGAACAAAACATATGTAAAAAGACAAAAATCATACATGACTCAAATGATACATGTAGAGTATGCACAATCACTTCTTCTCTGAAAAAAATATCTATTCCTACTCCAATACTAACCTTATTGAAGAAAAGATTTAAAACATCCTATCATAGGCATGGAGAAATAGCTCCCCTTTCTCAAAATGGGTAGGCATGTAAATGATTTGACATTGCATATCGCTTCTTGCATGAGTGATAAACTAACTATAAGCCGAGTCCTCCACCCAAATCATCAAGGTGTAAAATAAAAACAAGAAAAATGCCTCTTTTAGTTGCTCTTCATTTGGACTGAAGAGGCATTGCAGCCGATCCTTGGTACTTTGGAGCTCATCCTCATGCTTAGAAACAAGCATGACTTGTTTTGGCTTCTCCTTGGCTCCAATGAAGCCAAATATTGGATTGGGCTAGGTCTTGTCCTTTGAATTTTCCCCTTGCTTTGAATTTTAACTTCAAGGATGGAGTCTTCTTGCTTGACCTTCCACGGTAGATGGTGTGAGAGGATGATGACATCCTCTTACCTTTTCCCTTCCTCCTCCTTTGAAGAATATGGAAGATTCATATCTTCCAGCCTTGGTTCCAGAGAGATGCTATGAAGTGTAGGTTGTTGTCCTTGAATGCTCTCCTTCATGGCAATAGACTCATGTGCTTGGAACTTGGATGATGGAGTAGAAAATGGTGTTATCTCTTCAGGCTCCTCTCCATCAAAGAAATCTTCCAAGTTTAATATGCAAGTATGCCTCCTTGTTTCCCTATTACATGTGGTCTACCTCCTCCATGGTGTCCTCCTGATCTAAAACTTGCTCACCATGGTTCCTTTCATCCCCAAACATGAATTTTGAAATCTCAAACTCTTCTTCAACTCTAGAGCTTGAAGGAAATGAAGTGGGAGGAAGAACTGCAGGTTATCCTATGGCCTACTATGCGCTGGGGCCTCTCGAAATTGTACGATCCTCCTTCATCATGGGTTCATCAAACAAATCAGGCCCTTGAAATTACGAAACAAATCTTCAATGATGCTTTCGTCATTAAGTGGTTTCAACTCCGATTTGATATCTCCCATCTGCTCCTAGTCAATGGGACTTGGAGCTGATTGTTCCTCCTCCTTAACTGGTTGTGAAGCTTGGATTAGGTCAACATCCTCTTTAGAGAAGGTGCCATCATGGACACCGCATCTAGAGAAAATAGGTTTCTAATCTTCTTCTGCTGCAAACTCACCTCAGCCACCACCGTCTCTTTAACCTTGACCTCCTTTTTTGATTAACCATCAAGGGGATCTTTGTAAACCCAAATTTGGTAGCCTAACTCTTCAGATTGTCTTTCATTTATTTTCTCGTTGGGTTCCTCTTCCTCTACTGTTCTCCTTGACTTGATTCTTGAGTCTCTTCCCAACATAGACTTGGGAAAGCAAGAGGAGTGGTAGGTTGGGATTCAACCAGTTTTTCTATTGTTTGTGATGGAGGAGGGAGTGGGAATTCTTGTTTGTTTAGAGGGAATGACTATTTGGGGAGAAAAAGGGGAGAATAATTGAAATAAGATGAGAGACTAGGGGGTGGAGAAGGGAAATAAATACTTGGGGCGATCGAGGGACTTGACTCTTGACACTTCTAAAATGATAAAGCTAGAGAGAGAGGAAATGAAGGACAAATAGCTAGTGACTGACTTACCCATTGACAAGGTTGTCTTGTGTCCAGCTCATAAATCTCAATGTCCTCGATCCACTGTAATTTGAGGCAACACTTCAACCATGAAGTCAAGCTTATCCTGTGGGTTGTAATGTCTTAGAAACTGGGCCTCCCCATGGATAAGGTGCCTTGAAACCAATCTCGAATGACTTCATCTATGTTCTACCCATGGAATACACCATGCTAGCTTCCATTCCTTGGATCTTCTCCAACAAACCAACATTCTCCACATAGCTGTCACCATTGTATGCATCCCGTTGTTCTTGATAACCTTCGTAGACAAACTGGTTTTGACACTACTCATATGGGTAGGCATAATGGTCTTGGATCTGGTCATAATGCTGATCTAGAGGAGTCTTGATATACATTGGAGGTGGATTGTACTGTTGTTGTTGTAAGTGTGAGTTCCAAGAAGGAAATGAAGTATGACTACACAACTTCTAGAATGGGAGAAAATGAAAGAGATGGAAGAAGAAAATGGATGAAAATGAGTGGAAGTGGATGGAAAAGGTTTGTAACTCATAGGTTGGGTTATTAACAAGATGGAGTCACCAGATGTGCTATAAATGTGTCTCTAAAGGTTGAATCCCACAAGAACACATCAACTTGATGAAATGAAGTGGTAGCGTGCTTCAAACCTATCCCACTGTGCATGTCAAAAGTATTACTGTGGTAACACGATGGCTTGTGATTTTTTGTTGTAATGAGACATCTTGGAAATATGGAAGATCTAACCTTAGTGTCCCACCTAGCATGCCAAAACTATTAGTGTAGAATCAAAACACACCCCGAATGGCCTGACTTGTGATTGGGGCACTCGGTGTGATTGCACAACATGCAACCATCTCTCAAGCTATGGGACTTGCAAAACTTAAGATGGACCTCCGGAGAAATCCGGTTCTTACCTCCTAATTTACCTACCACAAGCTACTCCAATGGAGGAAGAATCTACCAAATCCTAATCTAACCATTCCAAGGGGACAGGAGAGAGCGATATTGTGAAAGAGCCTACACTAAGCGCTAATACACTAGAAAAGGAAGTGGCACGATACTTTGTTGAGGGAGGATGAAACATGGAAAAGGGAACTAAGGGAGGTCAAACAGAAGTGACACAGACCCAAATCTAAATCCACCATGGAAACTCCACGAAGCACGAAATCTTACACCTGCAAATGTGAAATACATACACAGAGAGAAAACATGAGATAGAGAGGCACAAAGAAACAACAAAACAATGCCAAGGGTTGAAAGACGCCACTAAACAAGATTTAATTACTCTATAATGTGCATAGACTATTACATGGGTGCTCAGAGGCAAAAATATGCTCTCCAGGTCGTAGGAGAAGGATTACAGCTCAAAAGGAGTCGGGAAATGAATTTGACAGAGTTTCCCCACATCCTAGAATGTCTCTTCTCCTCAAATGAGAATTGGTACAATATATAGGCGATGAAAATTAGAGGGAAAGAAAAGAAACTCGACTCTAATCTTAAAATAGAAACCACCAACCATCAATTTCCACAACAAATCTACCAACACTTTGTAACATCTTCCTCTCTATGTCTTTTTGGCATGTTGCGAGAAGGATGTACGGTGGATCGAATCAAATCAAATCGTAGTTGAAGCAATCAGATTCTACATTAATGGCCTGAAAGACATTTTCCCATTTTCACCCACCTAACATCATCAAAATTAAAGTTTCAGGATCTCATGGTGTAGAATAGGTTTATACCTTTCCAATGGTGCCAAATTTGTTGAATTTAGAGTACTTTGGATCGAAAGATATGCTAATTTGAAATTTTAGTCGTCTTTACAAAAGCGGTAAAAACCAGTTTAGTAGAATGGGTCAGGGGCCCAAAACTCACTTTGCACCTTTCGGCACCATAAAATATAAAAAGTAAAAAATGCATCATAGCTCCGTAATTCTCTTTTGGCAAAAAATCATCTTCGGGCCCGCCCGTTCGCATTTTCCATTTGGACAAAAAGTCTTCCCAAGGCCTGTCGGCCCACATGTAATTTAGACTTGAAACGTGGCTCTTTTTGCATAAGGGGAGGTGTGGATCATTTTTATACTTTACACCTTCTAAGAGAAAAAGTTTAAATTTCCTCCGACGACCCACCTTCTCACCTTGAATTTTCAACATGGCCACGTGGTGAGCCTACGCTCATTTGGGGACCACTTTTGGTTTCAATTTTTTAAGTTACACCGAGAAGACACGTGGCGCCTTCCATGGCTTGCTCTATTCATTTGTGTTTTTAGCTAAGTCCTTTTGCTCAACGGGGCCATATATCTTACCTTGGACACGTGGAGGTTTGGCGCTGTTTGAAAACCCGCTCTGAATTTTATTCTTGATGTAGTGCTATATGGAAACATATCTCCTTCCATTGCCCTTCCTCTCGCTTTGACTATTAAAACCATGAATCTATCCCTCTATTCGGACTGGGACACGTGGAAGGTTGAAACTTGTTTGGGGACCCTGTTTTGGGTCACACCTTTGAATTTGTGCCATTGAGGCACATGGAAGCTTCTGTTGTTTCCTCCATACTTAGCCAATTTTGGATCGCTCTGAATTTTTTTTTAAGCCTAAATCCTTTGATCCTTTCTCTATTTTCCTCCTTTCAGTCTCTATTTTCTTTGACACTATTTGGCCCCATTTTCTGACCCTACTTCTCCATTTTTGAGCCCGTCTGCAACCTGATCATTATATTTTAAACATGGGCTCGTGCGATGGAAGTGACCTTTAGATTTCTTCAGCGTACGGGTCATTTCATCCTTTACAAAACATGCTCCTCCATTTTCGAGTCTTGTTATTCCTTGATTGTTGGATTTCAATGTGAGTTCTCGGGTTTCTTCTGTGTGGGGTCATGTTTGACCAATTTTACCCAAAGGAGAAAATCTAGATAATAAGGGTAGAGTGTACAACACTCAAGATCACAAGCACTCAACTTACAACACATAATCTAAGAGCCATCTAATATAATAAATTAATTATTTTGACCCATCCAATATTTAGTATAGTAAAAATATTAATTTACTAATCTAGACACAAATCAAGTAATTAATAAAAGGAGAATACATCACTATAAAATCACATATTAAAATTAAATAAAGGAACTAAATAAAAGAATAACGCATAACCCCTTGGTCACAATTGAAGGTTATCCCCCCCTCTCACCATGGGGACCCCTTAACAATTGAAGGTGATTCCATAACCATACCAAAACACAAACAAATCAAACTACAATCACAAGAATAACTAAAACAATATACAAGGCTTTAAATTATAAAGCCAAAGGAGAAAGATCTGTGGGGAGGTCACTTATGCATTTCAATGGGAAATAGGTGCCCTCCATAAAACCCTTTAATATACATCTCAAAATCCCTACACACTCTTATGCCTCCCTATAATATTTTATGTCTTCCTCATAAAAAAGTAAGAAATGCAAGTATTTTCTTGTCCAAGATGGGGTACCCAACTCAACTCCCTTAAAAACATGATATAAATTCTTATGCCTTCCTACATGTAAGATCCCCATGGTCCCCTTCTACACCACACTTAGAAATCTACCCAAGCACCCAAAAAGCATACCAAAATACACAAAAATATGCACATATACACAATATAAAAGAAATCATTTAACAAGAGTATAGCTCCTACCTTTCCATGGTAGATCTTGATCCAAGAGTAACACACCAAGCTTCTTCAAGCCCAAACAATCACCAACAAGCTCCAAAAAGATCCGCAAGCACTCCAAAATCCTCCAAATCCAAAATGCCGTAACCCAAAAAGAAATCAAGTAACCCCCAAACAATCAAAAGAAGTTGTATAAATAGAAAAGGCATAGAGAAGTGTGAGGTGGCTCCATGTAGGATTCCACATCACTCATCCTCAACTCCACCTCACAAGTCAAACCTCAACCCCCAATGCACAATAAATTGGTGGGTGAGAGGAATGACAAATTATGTACACACATAATCCAAGCCCACCCCCTAAGGACAACTTTAATTACATGAAATAAATTGCAATAAAATTTTACCTTTTTGTTTTCCCAAAACACATAATGGGGTCTATTTTTGATCCCCCAATCCATAGGTAAGGTCGACATATCAATTTAAGAGGTGTGGGACAAGTTTAACTTGTGCCACAAGCCTCAAAATTGGCCCTTAAGGCCAAATAAAAATTTTCATGAAGGGGTATATTGTACAACACTCAAGATCACAAGCACTCAACTTACAACACATAATCTAAGAGCCTTCTAATATAATAAATGAATTCTTTTGATCCATCTAATATTTAGCTTAGTAAAAGATTAATTTACTAATCTAGACACAAATCAAGTAATTAATAAAAGGAGAATACATCACTATAAAATCACATGCTAAAATTAAATAAAGGAGCTAAATAAAAGAATAATACACAATCCCTTGGTCATAATTAGAGCCGATCCCCCATGGGGACCCCCAACAACAATACAAACACACACAAAAAAACATGTTGCCATGGTGACCCTTATTGAATTCATCTAGCATTCCAATGCAGCTTGGTCTCCAATCCCCTCTTCATTTGTTGTGATAGGTTTACTTGCAAAACACCTAATACCTCATTAATCCTCGTGGCCAAATCAAAACATCAAAAAAATATACAATATAAATCCACAATCAGCTATATATGAATCAAATCATCATCTAGGCAAATACAAATATAATTTACAATATCTAACAACAGCTCGATCTTACATTTCATTAATAACAATAGGGTCACAAATTTAGTTCAATTGTTAAGGTCTACTAAAAAGACGCAAATATCGCATGTCGAAATATGTAGCCATGTCAATGACTTATCATCATCAATATAAAATGTTTCGATAATCGACACACAACATACTATGAATCAAAACCAACAATAGACCAAGTATCTCTATCATCTACCATCCTACTAATTCAAAATGCTACAATAATGTCCATCATAAGTATAGTCCATAGTATCAAAATCAAAGGAAAAAGAGTCGAAGGAAGTGGGCACTACAAGTTATCAACTTTGTCCCATACTTGAGAAGATATGCAACACGTTTTTGGATAAAATAATATGGAAATCTTAGAAATTAATTAAACCCAACCTCATTTAGGTAGGGAGAGATTCATATCAGGGATTTCAATTAACTCTCTTTCCTTTTTTTGTCTCCAATTGTTAATTTCCATAATAGTATTTTACTATGGTTTCATAAATTAATAGTCTTTTACTTTATAAGAATGTAATTCAAGTAATTGGAAATACCTTATGAAATCCTTCTTGATATTTCCCACATTGAATATTCTTAAAGATAAATTTTACCAAAAAGAAGAGAATGAAAAATATATTTTAGAAGTTAAGAATTCACTACTTAATACTTTCCTCCACAATACCAAGATTACCTTAATTGTGTATTAGTGGAGAGACTAACATTAGCATATTCGATTCCATTACCTCTCGCCACTATAAATGAAATATTAGTTTCCACCTCGTTTCAAGAAGAACACTATATCGATTACTTCCCTCAATATTTGGCATAATCTCAAGTCAAAGGATGGGATCTAGGGTAGAAGATTTGACTTGAGACTATGCCAAAGATTAAGGGAAGTAGTTGATATAGTGTTCTTCTTGAAACGAGGTGGAAACTAATATGTTGTTTGTAGTGGCGAATGGAATAAGAATTGGCTAATGCTTAGTCTCTCCACTAATACACAATTAAGGTAATCTTGGTATTGTGGAGGAAAGTATTAAGTAGTGAATTGTTAACTTCTAAATTATATTTTTCATCCTCTTCTTTAAGCTAAAATTTATCTTTAAGCATATTCAATGCGGGAACTATCAATAAGGATTTCATAAGGTGTTTCCAATTACTTGAATTACAATCTTAAAAAGTAAAAGACTATTAATTTACTGAAACCATAGTAAAATACTATTATGGAAATTAAGAATTGATACCGCAAAAGGAAAGAGAGTTAATTGAAATCCTTTATATGAATCTGTCCCTACATGGCTTCAATTTAACATGGCTTCTACCCCGATCCCATCCTTTGACTTGAGATTATGCCAAAGATTAAAGCGAAGTAGTCGATATAGTGTTCTTCTTGGAAACGAGGTGGAAACTAATATAGTGTCCTTTTGTCAAAAATAACATGTGAAATACCCTTAGCCCAATTTTTTTCCCAATGGATAAGGGGTGATAAAAGATGAAACAATAGTCTTAATAATTATTAGAAAGTGTATAAAAAGAAACTTTATAATATATATATATATATATATATATATTAATGACTTAATAAAAATAAAAGACTAAAGTTGAAGTGAAATTACTAAAAGAAAAGAGGTCACTATATTTCTATTTCCGATAGGAGAAAAATGTGACCCATGTTGGGAAATAATAAATGCCAAAAAAATAGATATGGTAAGAGGTAATTGATTGGTGGTTTTCGGTGGCAATTATGCCAATATTGCTTCTAAAAGTGTGTGTACTTGGCTTTGTAAAGCATCTCTTTTATTTTATAAAAAAAATTATTTTTGTATGAGCTTGAGAGGTTTCAAAATAATTTCTAAGCACAAACTCCTTGAAATTATATCTTCGGACAAAAAACCCTCTTGAGATCTAGAACGAGAATGAAAACTCTTATTCTATATTTTGAAGATTCTCAATTCAGGGGTTTAAATTATGGATCAAGGATTTATTTGTGTTATCCCATATTTTCTAGCAGTGTTTGAGGGCTTTCTAAGAGGGGTGAATGGCTATTGTTGATTTCGTGTGTACAACTAGGGTTTCTTTTACGCTTTTCAGTTTTCGAGCTGTTTTGGGTGCCTTTCACTCATCAAAAATTTCGTATTTTTGTATCATTGGAAATATTTTTATTTTATCTTCAATTTGATATGTCATTTGTCAAAAAAATTGGTATTTCATGAGTTATGAATTTATGAAGTTTCATATATTTTTCTTGATTTAAACGTCATCTTTTCAATATTTTGCAAAAATAGAAGAATTTTAAGATTTGATAGTTTAAGGGCTAGCTATAGATTTAATATCATTATTTTTGAAGGTGTTTTGAGGCTATTTTTCACTCATAGGATTGCCATGAAATTTTGGTTTGTTTGCATTGTTGTCATAAAAACAATAATTTCCAACTTACATTTTGTTTGGGATTTTCCTTAAATCCATTTGGGGTCGAAAAATGTCCATTGGGGACATTACTCGAGTCTTAACATCATATTTCTGAATGGTGGTTGTTTTGAATAGCTGGATGGCACTAGCATAGGTAGAGGAAGTGGATGGCGTTCTTTTGCTCGGGGGAAACTCATGTGTTTGGCATTTACCATCTCTCTCTCGCCACCAATCATAGCAAATCGATGAAAAGATCAACGACAACAAAGGCAAGCAACGGGTGAGATTTCATCTTTGACATGGCTCACCCTCTCGCCACTAGTGGTCATGGAACAAGTCGATAACCCTTTGCCTCTTCCTCCTCCTACCACCACATTCAATTATGCGGCCTAGTTTTCTAGGTCTTTGTTTTTTCGGATTCCACTTGATTAATGCAACGTATTTGGTATAAAAACAAATTTTTATCATACATACTTTTATTTGAGTTGTCTTTTGAGGTGAGTTGGCTTCTTTTTGAATCCTTCTTGGCTCAACATGATTATCATTCTCGGATGTGACTATTTGCACTCTTTTTAAGTATGTTACACCTTTTTTAATAAAACTACACTTTTCAATTAATAATAATCATAATTAATCTTGTTTCTCTTACCGTTAAATCACCTCAATATCGAGCACATCGAAAATTCCCCACATAAAGGAGATGTTTTTCAGTGGTAGAGCATTCTTATAGCCGGTTCAAAGAAAAATTACATCGTATTAAAATCAGATTAAGTACCCAAGTACGGAAGTGGTTTCTCTAAAATTATACACAGAAATAAAATCTAATTTGAGACTGCTGCACTGTAATTATTGTTAAAGAAAATTATTAACATAGATCATATAAAAAAATTCTTCCTCATGGAATTTAGGGCTCCTAGTTCAATGGTAGAACGTTCTTTAATACCAGTGTTAGAACTTGTAGCAGGGAGGTGTGGCTCAGGAAGGCGGTTGGAGAAAATAAGTAAAACTATACTGGAAACATACAAAATGACCTTAGATCAGAGTCTTACCTGCTCCATGGAAAACTAAAAATTGCTAATTAGAACCGGCCGGAATCAAAATTTAACTAGAACTTTTGCAAGTGATGGTGAAAAATAAACTTAGTTTTGGAAACATCAATATATATGTATACAGAGTAGTTAATACATTTAAGCTTCAGAATAGCTTAATGTTAGCAGAGATATTGAAGCTAAAAGTGCGGCTACACTGGCCATATAGTGTCCGGCATAAAGAATACACTGAGCCAGTACAAATCATATTTTATGATTTACAAGAGTAAACAACACAACATCGACTAGAAATTAAAGGAAATCGGATAAGAAACTCACCTGTACTCGCTACAAACATCACAACATTTGATAGATTACGATCTCGGGGAAAAGCCGACATTAAAATATACACATTCCAATAAACCCTGTGAGGAAAATAAACGTGGTTATCAAGGTTTCCAAGGCTATAACGAGGAGTCACTATTATTTATATTGGACACTATGGCTTTGATAAAAGGATGAAGTGCTACTGTTAAATTGTGGCATTTGTTGGTTCTGGTAGGAGAAATTAGGGAAAGATATGGCAGATCCGATAAAGGGAAATTTGTGAATGTCTGAACTGCTGAATGAAGATAGCGAATCGGTGGTATTGTAGCTGTGATAATTAGAAGATCCCTCAAAAGTTTGGTCTAGAAAGCGTTTGGGCATGGGCTTAAAGGGCAGAGTAATTGAAGAATTCGCTGCCGAGGGATCATAATTTTTCGTAGGCGGAGGTCTCATTCCGGTGAATTTCTGCACCTCTTCTCTGAAATTGGACACTTCTGTGGTTACCACTATAGTTGGGGCGACCCTGGATGCCCTGCTCCGCTTCTTCCCTGTAATCGACTGCATTTTTTCAGAATCAGTCGACCCAGAACAACCGGTAATCTGACGAGTTCTTCGGGTGAATTTCGTCGTTTGTACGTCCATGCTGTGCTCATTCAATTGCTTCCACTGTGGAGACTTGTCAGTGGAAAATGATTCTGAAAACAAAGGCTCACAGGGAAAGGAGTTGAACATCTCAGTCATATGAATCGATTCGTGCTTCAATAATTCAACTTTACTAGATGCAACAATATATGACCATATACATTTTTAGGTATTGTCTCGCCGCGGCATACCGCTTTTCGTAAAGTAGTCTGAGGAGCCGCCGAGAAAAATCGTGGGCAGCGCACTTTGGAAGTCGTAATCGAGTCTGGTCTCTAATGTCACTTAGCGCGTCGTGGCGTCCGTAGAGTAGTGTACGAATAAATTATAAATTGTTCATCCCTGACTTTGTCGTCGAAGTAGGAAAACACGTGTTACAATTTCCTTGGCAGATGTCCATAGGAATAAACAACTACTAGTTTAGATGGTAATGAGAGTGGATTTCTTCTTAGCATTAGAAATAATAGACATTGACTTGTACGAAGGAATAACTACATTTTATTTTCAGGCATTTGAAGTAAGAAATGTTTTATTTAGGAATATTTATCATTTTGTTGTGAAATATATATAATTTTTTGAAAGGTTCTAAGGGTCATTACAATAAAGAAATTATAATGAAGTTCGAGAGATTTGAAAAACTGACAATATAAAGTTAAATAGAGTTGACTCAAAGATCCGGATAGAAAATGGAAAACCCTTAAGACATAACAATCAAAAGCAAAGTAGTTAGTCCAAAGAGGAGTGAGATCTAAGTGTCATATGTGTTGGAGTTGAAAGTTTGCTTTGAAGGGGATTTTTCTTTTCTGACAACCGCTCACTCCTCGTTATTAGAATCATCAACATAGTTAGAACCAGACAAAAGAAGAACATCAATAAAAGGCATAGGCTAGAACACCAACTTAGAAGGAGAAGAAGGAGAACCCCTCTCCTTAACCAACCCCGCAGAGGTATGGGGCATTTTCTTCAAAGATTATGAAACATGTAGAGGCCCCTGAGAAGAATTCTCAACCACATTTTGAAAAAAAAATTAATAATAGATTTGGGAAAAGTTTATAAGGTCTTGCAAATATTTGTACAAACTTCATATTTATTAATGAATAAAGAGAAATAAGGAGAAAGAAGAAGAGCACAAAAGTGATTTCAAAGTACTAATTGAAGAAGTTTTATTTACGCACATTATGTCTTTCTTGTGTCATTTATTTTATTCTATTGTAGATTTATTTTTTGGTTTACTAGTTGAGAGCAATCAACTTGAGAAGGATTTTGGCTTCATCTAGTCCTTCAAATTGTTATCGCATCCATGTTATGAGTAGTCAATTTTATATTTACAATCCAGTTATGACAATAACGAGCAAAAGCCTTAATCAGCCCTAGGTTTTGTTATTCACATCTACAAATTATAACTATAGGAGCATTAAAATGAAATCTTATTTTTATTCTTAAGATTTAAGGGATTTAGTATAGAATGAGGTTAATGAGCCTCTAGATCAAGAAAAATTGCAGGCCCCGACACGTATAAAAAGGGATGTATTAAAAGTATGTTTAAAAAAATACACAAATTCTTATTTATAATTCAGCTAGGAATGCATGAAGTCAAATTTCTGAATGTTGCATGCGACAAAAAGGTCTAATAAAGCTAGGGGTAAGCTAGGAGCTTCACATTGGGCTTATAAGAAAGTCAAAGTAGAAAAATTGTAAATATTTAGAAGGAAGTTTGAAAATTTGAGTATGAAGAAGTCATCAACAATTGATCGAGTTTTTAACCATCTCATGGTTCTAGAAAATAAGGTCATCTATCATGTTGAGACAATTACAAATCAAAAGATTGTAGAGAAGGTGCGTAGGATCCTTCCGAGTTAGTTTAATGCTATTTTGGTAGCCATTGAGGATTCAAAAGACCTCACCTAACTCACTTTAGATAAGGTTATCGGTTCTTTATTATCACACAAGGAAAGAATAAACATATAAAGCAATTCATCCCTAGAACATTCATTCAAAAGTGAGTTTCATTTTCTAGAGGAAGGAGAAGGTCAAATTCATGAGAAAGAGAAATATTTAGGTAGAGAGGAAACAAAATGAAGACAAATAAGGAAAGTTGTAGATGATCTAGCCAAAATTACTACTTTTCTAGTTCAAAAGGAGATTAAAACAGCCCAAATGAAAATAAAAATCAAGGACACAGTGGTATGATTAATCTAATATTTAGTATCATTATTATAAAATAGTTGGTCATTATAAAAACAAATGTAGGGAAAAGTAGTTTCTTTTTATTAGGAAAACACTAAATATTTTAAAATAAAATTAGTTTGAGTCTAATCATGGCTCCATGTTATAACATGCATTGTCTCTATAGAGAGCACAAGTGATATTTGGTTTCTAGATAGTGGTTATATTAACCACATGAAAGGTAATACTTAAATATGTTTGTAATCTTAGATGATTAAACAAAAAGATGTCAAATTGGGAAATGATAACAAAGTGTCATGTAATAAAAAAGATACAATTATTCTTTTTACAAAAGATGGTGTAAGGAAATTTATTTCGGATGTCTATTTTTTTCCTTATTTGAAACATGTTTTAATGAGCTTCCAGTGACTAACACGAAGAGGTCAAAAATTATTTTAAACAAAATTCAAGCGTTAGTTCTTATCAAAATCCAATTGATAAGTTAATTGCAAATGTTGAAATGACCAAAAATTGTATGTTTCTATCAATAATACAAAGTGAAATATCTTTTAAAAAGGTCACTACATGGATTTTATATATAACGATGCATGCTACAACCAATTCAAACCCAAGAGGTTCTTTATGTCTCACTCAAGTGATGTCTCGAGATAGGACCCAATTAAAGTTTCAAAATGTTGTAGACGATGCACTCAAGTGTATGCCCCCTTCACGCCCACGGACACGATGCTCCACCCACCTTCTTGTGCATGTTTTTAAAACAATTATAGTAAGACTTTTTCACATTCAATAAAATATATAAAGGCATTTTTCTTTCCTTTGCTATAACAAAACTATCAATGATGTTATCATAATTTATTGTGGTAGCGATGTCATGTTCAATTATAAAATTAGAAAGGACATTTAATCTAGTTTCACCCATTATTGACTTTGAATTAATTTTTACTCTTGTTAGAGTGGAAAATGCTATGTCAAAACTATAGATTCCAACATGAATGCAAAGAAATATTTGTATTGCAACATCTAGATTTGGGAACGAGGTGTCAAGTCCACATTTTCTTAAATATTTTGACATTGATGATATGCTTGTCAAGTTTTCACTTCTTACTAATGCACTAACTAAACTTTGTATACTTATTGATGCGGTGATATAACTATAATCCATACTATTACAGAAGTGAAATAAAATAAATACAATTACATAATAAGAATAATTAAATGCATTTACATAAGAGAAATAATTATATTATTAAACTTACTATTGAAAATTATTTATTTTGTGAAGAAAATAAGAAGGTTAGAAACTAAGTACCTTTTTTATTGGTTGTAGGTTGTAGGAAGAGGTTTGTTCACACATGAATGAAATGTCGGTTATAACCATTTCCTTGCACCGAGGTAGTGTAGAGCCCCGACGTAAAGATGACCATATCGAAAGTTCCATAGTGTAGTGGACTCCACCATTGAAGTAGAGAGAGCAATGTTAGATGAAGTGACCGCATCCAGTGTAAATAGACAACCCTTCATAAATGCTCGAGCAATTACTGAGTCTCCTTGGGAAATGATGCAGGACTTGACCCCTTTCTCAACAAAGAATTCAACCTGCATTTGATGATTAAGAAGTTGACTCACAGATAAGAGATTTGAGGTCAAACCTGGAACATATAACACCTTCGTGAGTGTACATCTTCGTGTCCCAAGAGGAATGATGACATCACCAATCCCTGCCACAATATACTCCTGATTATCTGCGATGGTGATCCGATCTCCAGTGGGCCGGTCACTCAGGGTATGGAACAACTTCTTATTGCCAGTCATGTGTTTGCTAGCACCTAAATCAATCAACTAGACACTTTCTGATGGCTGCGAAGTCTGCGAGACTAGGAAAATGTCCGGATGAGTTGTGTCTGGAACCTCTTCATTAGAGGAGGCATCTTATTGAGCAGTAATATGACCCTTCTACCTTTGATTACAAGCATGCCATTGGGATTTATTGGAATATCCTTGGCTAGAAGTGCTAGCTTCATCAGAGTTTCCATGCTTGTGACTGTTGTAATAACAGTTTGCATTCATGTGCGTATTCATGGAGCAAATGTGGCACCATCGATCCACCTTGTTGTTCTGCTTGTTTGCGGGGTGGCCGCTATGGTGGCCATTGAGAAGGTTGTTGTTGTGGATGTTGCTTCTGATTCTGGGGGGGTGAATGCCCTTTCCGAGGCTTGTTCCTATGATTTTTCCTCATTATGAGAGCCTTTTCTTCAAAGGCTTCTTGAACATTCTGAATGGCTTCTTCCAGCGGAGATAATTCACCAGGTGGGAAAACCTCACCTCTGTTGAGTGATGGTCAACGTGGTGATTAGTGTATGAAACTGGGAAGGAAGAGCTTGCAAGGTGAGCGGGACTAGAAACTTTTCATCCGCCGTTTCACCGAGAGTAGAAAGTTTTGGACGTAATTTGGCCACACACCACAAGAAGGATTTGAATGATTCACCATCATGCATACTCATCGTGTTAAGATTTTTGTGAAGATGTAGTATCGTCATCAGATTCTTGGCTTTATATATGGTACACAACGTAGCCCATGTGGTTGAGGAAGTGGTTACTTCCCGAATGTGAGGTTGAACCTCATTAGAAGGCTCGAGTGATAAGCATTAATGCTTTTTCATCAGCCTTTTCATACTTATCCAATAGATTAGCGTCTCTGTGGGAGGGGTGTTTGTGCCAGAAATGATCCTCCAACGATCTTCAAACTTAAGAATTGTCTCGCATCTTGGTTTTCCATGTGGTGAAATTTGGCTCTTTTAGTAATCGGGTATTCGACAACAAAATGCGAGGTGCGAGACATTTCAAAAACTCAAAATTGTATTTTATTTATTGATTGTTCAAAAATAGTTACAAATGCTTACTGAAGGAACCTATCACGAAGATGGGCTCTATAAGCTCATGCAGTGAGACGCGGACGCTCCTGTGGGTGTTCTACTTCATGTTCATCATCTACATCATAGCCGTGCTCCAATTCTTCATGGATTCGGTGCACTTGACAATACATGTCGAACCAGAAATAGTCGAACAATCCTTGACACACCAATTCGTCAAATAATAAGTTACCGGTATTCAGCAATTCATTGAGTAAGGAAAATAGATGCCAGTGGTGTCCTCTTGGGCTCTCAGAGGCAACTCAGTGGAAGGGTTTCTCACAACACTCTCAACATCGGAAATGTGTGACATGTACGTGCCCTCTTGGCACTCTGCTAGGGAAATCACGCTGGAAGGGTTTACACTTGGCTCCTTGGCATCACACAGTAGCACCTCCTCGCTGCCCAACACCTCCTTACTTCCAACGTTGGCTTTTCCTTTCCACATGGTACCCAAAAACTATCAAACGTGGCTTTGCTGAAATGTGAGTGCTCGTGGTGGGCAGAAATACAAGGTAGATGGCACGGTGGCCTTGCTTGATGAGATCCTCCATGCAGGTCATGCAGGCTCCTTACTGACACGGCTCCACGCAGGTCACCACTCCTCTCCTTTGGCACTTTCTTGTGGTTATAGGTTTTACCTTCTTTGGCAGCGCTCCTCTTTGCGGCTTCTGCCGGCAAAGCAGTGTAGGTTTATGGGGTGGCGGCTTGTCTCCTTGCGCGGGTTTGGGCTCCTTCCACAATAGCTTCTCCTCACGGCTCACCACAAAGTGCTTCCTTCCAAACGGCTCACCTCCTCCACGCACAACACACACAAGACCTTTTCCTGCACCCTCCACCATGCACAGTCACGAAAAGATTGTCATCGCTCTGATACCAATGACAATGAAAGACAAATAATGATTTATTCAATGTATTAAATGTCCCAAACAAAAGATCGAGCCAAATAGAAAGTCCATGGAAGAAGGAGAGGAAGGTGACAGTTATAACTATCCACCAACAAATACATAACAACAATGTATTATAAACTAAACTAATGCTAACAATAGTGCCCACTCCTCTTCGACATTGGTATTACTTTGATTTTTTTATTTTGGATTGGATCCATAGACATTAATATTATCATATTGATATTTAGACATTGATAGATGGACATTGTTATATTTGATTAGCTTATTGATAGACAATATGGGTGTTTTAGATTTATGACATGATGTGATTTACATGATGGATTATATGCGAGAGATTGACATATTAGTATTTTATGATCTTGAACTACTACTTTGTATTGAAACATTGGATTTTATATATAGATATTGCTAGATGATTTAGTTGGTTTTGTGATCTTATTGCTAATTGATAAATTGATAAAATTGAAATATTTAGAATTGTGAACAATTGGTGAATTACTTAATTTTAGCGATGTTTTAGTTATGATATTTATGATGTGAATTGATATGTATATGTGTGCATTTTATTATCTCGATGTCGTTAATATGGCCATGAGGCAAGAAAGGTATTGTTTTGATTTTTACAGACATTTACAACACAACAAACAAAAGGGGATATGAGACAAACAATGAAGGAATTTGGGGTATTGACAACAGGTCACCTTGGAAACTAGTGTAAATGTATGATGTTATTATTGTTAGTTTGTTAGGAGGTCCCCATTGGGGGGTGGCCTCAATTGTGACCTTGGGTAAAAAAATTTTCCCTTTTTGGTTTTATTTATTTGTGAGTAATTGTATTTTTGTTAGTATTGTGAGTCACTTTTATTATTGTTATTAAGTAATTCATTTAAGTTAATTAGACTTGATTAATTAGTATAATTTAGGATGTGAAAAAAAGGGGTAATTAATGTGAGTAGGTAGTTATTGGTTTCTATTGAATTTAAAAGGAAATTAATTACGTTCGAATTTCGTGCACTCAACGTTGCATGTAAATTTTGGATTTTGAATTTGAAGCCAATTTTAGAGGCTAGTGGGCCAAGTTAAGTTTTTCCCACACCACTTAAAGTCACCCACACAATATGCCTATGATGTGAGGGGCTCATTTTAGGCCTTTTTGTGTGTTTTAATGGAGAAAAAGAACAATTAATTACACTTTTCTTACAAGAGTCTTAAATTGTGTCGTTTAGGGGTGTGGGTTTTGGTTTGAGTGTATAAGATGGTTTTCATTCCATCAACCAAAAATTTATTGTGATTTGGAGATTGGATGTAACGCCCAAAAAAATACTTACCAAAACCACATTAATCCTCAGAATTATTTAGGAAAATTACGTGACTTTTTAATTTTCATTGCAACATTACTAAACCTTAGATTTCACTTATTTAATAGCCTTCATAAACCCACAAAACTACATCACATGAATTAGAAATTACTAAAATTATATATATATATATATATATATATATATATATATATATATATATATATATTTAAATATACATATCATGTTTAAAATACAATAATTACCTTTACTAAAATTTCACTCGCTAGTTACTACACTTTGGTACATGTTACTAAGCTATTTTTGTAGGCTACTAGACATTTTTGCGGGCACTAAGCAGTGGGCAGTAGGCTACTCTTAGATAGTTGTTCTTGGCACTAGCAAAGTGGCTACAGCTACTAGATAGAACTATAGTAATCGAGTAGTGGTGCAAGCTACTGTACGCTTATTGTGGGCTCTAGGAAGTGGTTGGAAGATGTTAGGCGCTTAGTGTGGGCACTTGGATAGTGGCTGCAGGTTGCTTTGACAATTCTTCTACGAGCACTAGGCAAGGTGGCTACATGCCGCATGACATTCTTCACGTGATATTTTATTATTTCATTATCTCATCCTCGTTTCTTTTTTTTTACATTAATTATGTTCATTAAAACTCATTCACTTATTTTCCACGCATCCCATCCATAAGTAGTTTTATTCCATTCTCCCAAAATCTTCACGAGTTGAATTAATTATATAAATTTAAACCATATAGTTTTAATTAACTCCTTACGTTAACTTACTTGGAAGTAACTAAATTTAATCTAATTATTTAAATTATCCCAGTAAGTTAAATAATAAATTTAACCATTTTAATTTATTTTACTAAAGACTTTAATCTTACCCAGAAATATCATGACTAAGTGATTAAATAATTTTGGTCATTAAAAAAATTTACCTTTTTCGGCAGTTTAAAATGTACCCGAAAGAATCTAAGGTCAACGTAAAACATACCCTTAAGACAATCATCATATTAAATTAAAATATCCATGCCATTATGTTTTTTTTTTTTTAAAAATTGTATCATCACCCTAAGTAAAATAATTCCAACATACTCGTGTTACACATTTATTTATTTGATCCATAATTAAAACAACAATGTCACATAATAATTTAAACTCACCATGGCTCGTTTATAAAACCCCTTTGAAGATGTGTGACTTATCTTGAGATTTACATGCTGGGTTGTGATGATATTTAAAGGGTTTTTAGATTCATATGTTATAAGTAAGTTGTCCAAGTTTTTAGAAAACCTAGAAGATATTTTAGGAGTAATAAATTTTCTAAGATCGTTGTAATTTAATTTTTACACAGACATTTCCAGATTAAAACCACTCAAGATCATGGCGTATCTTAAGATTTACATGTTGGGTTGTTATGAAATTTAAAGGGATTTTATATTAATATGTTATAAGTAAACTATCCAATTTTTGGGAAAACCCAGAAGATATTTTAGGAGTAATAAATTTTCTAAGATCATTGTAATTTGATTTTTATACATAGACATTTCCATATTAAAACCGCTCTAAAGATTGTGACACATATTGAAATTTACATGTTCGGGTTGTTAATTAAATTTAAGTTATTTTTAGATTCATATATTATAAGTAAGTTGTCCAATTTTTGGGAAAACCCAAAAGATATTTTAGGAGTAATAAATTTTCTAAGATTGCTGAATTTTTCAATCCTACGTTGAAATTTCAAGTTTTTTTGCATACAAATTTGAAGCAGATTTATAATTACTTCCATCTTTCTAATGAGTTATAGATTTCAAATAAGAAAACATCTACAACAAGAATAAAATATATCTTTTCTCAATATTCATAAATCCATTTACAAACAAATTTGCATTCCTTACTTTTTGAAATCTTCATAGTCTAATATACAACCAAATAGAGCTCTTTACAATATAATTTTACAAAAATTCATTGCATGGATTACAAAATTTCCAATTGCAACAATGGGATAAAATTCATAAATGGAAAAATATTCTTTCCAACAATTTGAAGGAATAATTTACGAGATTACAACTTTCACTTGCCTCTATTCCAAAATATACATTTCTTGGATAATCCATACAAATTAGTTTTACATGATACAATTATAAGGAGTGGAGACTTTAAAATACAAGTTACAAAAACCCTCCACTTAGGTGGATAAAATATGAAAAAATTATACAAAGGTATGATCTCTTTTTGTCTTCGTCAAAATGCAATAATGTCCTAAAAATTCACTTGAGCTCCACCACTTTCTTCACTTCAAGCACAACAACAAAGAAGGGGGAATATGAAACAATCTTCCCCAACCAATAATCCAATGAGGAGAATCCATTCTCGTTTTTCCCCCCCTCGATCCATGACTAAAGTGTGATAAGAAATGGATACAACCAATGACAACTATCACAAGTGCTTCCACATTACAACACACACAAAAGCACAAAATAACAATAACAAAGAATGCAACTTTTCAAAATAACAAGGCTTGAAAATTCAAAGCCAATGGAGCAAGGAACTATGGGAAATCACTTATGCCTCCCAATGGGATTAGGTGCCCACCTTAAAAGCCTCCAAAACACAAAAAAATCCCCTACACAAATTGTATGCCTCCTCAAGATCCTCTTATGCCTCCCACAATCTCTTATGCCTCCCCACAATCTCTTATGTCTCCCTTAATAAAACATATAAGAAAAGTAAGCATTTTTCTTATCTAAAAAGGTGGGGCACCCAACCCAACTCCCTCCCAAAATATGTAACAATACTCTTATGTCTCCCTCCAAAAGAAAATTCCCATAAACCTTCTCCTACACCATACTTCACATTCTACCCATGATCCCAAACAAGCAACACACAACTATTCATTTACATACAACACACACAAATATATACACACATACATACATACATACATACATACATACATACATATGTATGTATGTATGTATGTATGTATGTATGTATATATACACATATTATAAGACATATATATATATATATATATATATAACATATATATACATATATATACATATACACATATATACATATACATATATATGTATATATCTATATATATATGTATATATTATAGATATATATATATATATTACATATACATATATATATATATATATATATATATATACATATAAATATATATATATATATCATATCTATATCTATATATACATATATATATAGATATATACCATATATATATTATATATCTATATATATATATATATATATATACATATAATATATATATATATATACAAATATTCTTCCCCATATATATATAGATATATATATATATATACTTATATATATATATATATATATATATATATCTATATATCATATATATATATCTATATATACATATATACATATGTATATATATATATATATAAGTATATATATATATATATATATATATATATATATATATATATATATAACAAATAGTATGGGTGTCTCCCTTATAAACCTTGGGAGCTACACCCATACTATTTGTTACATATACATATATATAACATACATACATACAACCATATCATTTATGTATGTAATGTATGTATGTATGTATACATATATAACAAATAGTATGGGTGTAGCTCCCACCTTTCCCTAGCAATATATTGATCCCAAATCAAGACTCCAAACTCCTTCAAAGCTAGAATCTAAGGAAAACAAGCTCCAAGAATCCCAAGCAAGAAACCCAAATATTCACTCCAAAAAGAATACAAGTGCACCACCAAATGAAGTAACTCCATAACCAACAAATATACTTGCATATAAAGATAAAAAGAAGAGGAAGGTGAGGTCACTCCATGTAGGATGCCACATCCTTTATCCTCAACTCCATATCACAAGTCAAACATCAACCCCAAGGATAATAAATTGGTGGTTAAGAAAAATGACAAGCCTCTTACACACACAAACTCATACCCACGCCTTTAAAGGACATAATGTAAAAATCATGTAAGAAGGTGTAATAAATATCACATTTTACCTTACAATTTGACATAATGAGGTCTATTTTTGACCCCCAACCCATAGGTATAGTTGGTAGATGAATTTCAAATGTGTGGGACAAGCTCAACTTGTCCCACAAGCCTACAAAAATGGCTTAAAGTTCAAATTTCGGATTTTGGAAGATGGGTTGAGTACCAAACACTCAAAATCAATTACAATCAACTCAAACCACAAAAAATAAAAGGACCAACTATTGTAATAAATGTCCTATATTTCCCATCCAAAAATAACTTAATAAACATGATTTACCAACTTAAATAAGAGCACATTATTCAACAATAATGAAATGAATTACTTCACAAAATAAATCATTTACTCTACAAATAAATTAAAAGGAAAGCATAAAACACATAAAGTCCACCGTGGTCATTTTTTAGGTCATCCCCCATGGGGACCTCCAAACAAACTAACAACATACAACAATAACATAACACAAAGTTTTCATGGTGACCATCATTGTATCCATACAATATTCCACTATGGTTGGTCTCTTAACCCCTTTTGTTTGTTGTGATACAATTACCTACAAAATCAAACAATACCTCCTTCTACCTCATGGCCAAATCAAATACATCATCCATCAATAAACATCATAATATCATCATCATACTATATTATCATCAGAGCTAAGCAATGCTATCAATCTTTTACATTTTTCTAACATTTCAATTCTACCATTTCTACTAGCATCAATGAGATCACAAGACTAGTCCGAACATTTAAACATATCAATACATCAAGGATCTTGAGTGCCAGTACATATATAAAACAAACACCTCATCATAATAAATACAAAAATATCTATCCATGCCTCTAAGAGTCCATACAAACCACAACACGAAGCACAATATCTAGAGTGTCTAACAGTAGTCCAACAAAATATCGAACGAGGCCCAAGTATCTAATCAATAGTGCTCAAAATCATAGTAAAATAAGTGTCGAAGAGGAGTGGGCATTACATCCTCCTCACCTTAGACTTGAATTCCTCCTAGAAGTCACATAAAGAGGTAGGGAAGCAAGGCATACAAACTTTAAGAATAACCTTTACAAGGTTAACCAAGATATAACATAGAACATATAAATAGGAAGTTGTCGATGGAATCCCAAGGAATGACAAATAAGGTCAAAAAAGAATAGGAAAATTCATGTACACAAGGTGTCCACGTAGCCACACATGGATACAACACATAATAAAAAGGAAGATAATACTTCCACTTGGGTTGAATTACACTTCAATGTTCGTTATTTTAGACAAGATTAACAACTACCAATCATGACCTTCAATTTTGCATGAAAAGAACACCTTCTTATAGGACCAACCAATTTAGGGCTACACAAAATGAGGCTTTACAACAAGGAAGAAACCTAATTTTAACAAAATTCTTTACAAGGATGAACACTATTCATTAGAATTACTTAATATAATACCAAAGAGCTCACTTAATTTTCATAGTGATACCAAGAAAATCTTGGCCACAAGGTTTCCAAAAGTTGACTTTGTACCCATATCACAACACACAACCACAAAGCCTGATTTAGAAAACCCAATCAATTAGACAACATTTCTTGTTTTTTTTATAGTAGACAATCTTTTGTCATACTATTATATTGACAGAAGAGGTACAATTTCCTCTATATAACAACAAAAATTCTTAATCTTAAGCCCTCCCTAGCTCAAAATAATTTTATAGCAAACACAAACTTATTATTATAACATAGAGACACTCAAGCAAGATGGAAGGAAATAAGTAATAGTAGAGGTCCAACTTACAATTTACAAGAGAAACACAACAAACATACATGTATAAACTTATGGAAGCAACTTGCACCATACCCTTTCCAAGGAAAAGGGAAACAAAAACATGTTTTCCCAAAAGGAAAGAGGATTAAAAATTCCTCTATATCCTTAACATATGTTTCCTAAACTTGCCAATAAGCCTAGGTCACCAATGACCTATTCTAAACACAAGAAGGGCGCCTCACATGAAAGTGGAGATATAGAATCATACCTAAAAGATCACAATTTCTACACTTGTCGAGATAAGAGGAAAAAGGTACGATGACCTGAAAAAACTCCAAGGAACATTACACACATTTATGCTCAAGGGAGTAAAAAATAACCTGCTAGAATGCATCACTATCAATAAGGTACTCCACTATTCCAAGGTAGGTAAATTTATTTAAAGGTTCAAGTAGTTTCGTTATTGGTAAGATGGACGTAGGGCCTACCAACATGAACTTAACAATTATTACATTCTAATAAGGTGACACAATTGTTATGCACACTTCTAAAAATTTCATACTAACCAATGAGAGGTCCAAAATTACCTAGCATATACTTGTGTTATAAATATTATACATATGTTTATTGTTTGATATGACAAGAGGGGTATAATCATTTTATTATCATGGCTTCAACTTTGGAATTCATTACGAGATTCACACTAATTTTTATACTTGTCTAGCATTGAAAAACCTCATTCTTTCATGATTTATGGTTCTGGTATTATATCACATACTAACCACCATAAAAGATAGTGAGAATTTTACCAGAAGAACATATTATATGCTATATTAAGGCTAAATATGTTTATTTGATACATTAATAATATTTCATTATTATTTGCAACCCCCAAATTTTTAGGGCACAATTGTAATTAGGCACTCATAAAATAGCTCAAGGGAACTTTTCAATTAGTACTATCATTCAAATTATATCCCTTAAAAAAATTAGGGCATGTAATAGCAATTTATATAATTAAGGTTGTTTATTTTTACATTCTACTTGTGTTCAATCTCATAAAATTACTTGTTCCATATTCCAAATTATAAAACACAAGTTATAGTTATGTTTTCCAAGCACATTTCTTATAAGCTTCTAATTAATGCATTCATTATATTATGATATCCCAAATCTTGTGTCATGAAGGATCATCATCAATGTTGACATGATTTCTCACCATTCTATATAGGTGGCAAGGTTATTCATTCTACTTCTAGGTGAAGTATAAAATGTTCCTTGCTATTTTTCACATAGTTTTATTTCTTTTATTAAACTACAAGGTTAGAGTAAGGATCCATCTTCCTAGTGTCCAAATTTAATTGTTAAGTTTCAAAAATCCAAGCCTTCCAAATAGAGTTATAATATGCTCAGGTTTATCACATTACCAATTAAATTTTAATGAGTAGGAAGAGTCAAGTATATCACATTATTAATTTTATAGAAGCAAGAGATCATTAACCAAAATGGAACACACCAAGTTTACAAGAGTTTACCAAAGAATTACATGCATCACCAATGCACCCCAAGTGGGTCTCCACAAGTATCAATAGGAGTTACGATGAAGAAGCACATTATAGTTACAAATTTTTTTACGAGTTCAAGGAGTTTAGATCAATATGAGGAGAAAACAAAGTTTGTGGTTTAGACTCAAAATAGGTTCACTAAATAAGAAAGGGAGATTTTCAAAACAAAACTTATACCTCCACAAGATACCATCAACCAAGAAACAAGTTGACAAGGGTAAATTTACTCCATATATGCCACACTTAATCATCAAGAGGAAATCTAATACAAGAGGAAATTCAACTGATTCACTCAAACATGGCATTTACATATAAGAGTTATAGCCTTGGAAGAAAGAGCATGACATAACAATAGCTAAGGTCAGACTCTTACGACCTATACAATAAAATATCCAAGCACAAATTCCAAAAAGACCCCAAGGCATCCATATCTATCTCAACATATCTCAATACTAATAGATTATAGTGTGGCATATGCTAACAATACAAGGGATCAAGACAAGGGTATATCTAGGTATGGGTTCTTGAGAGAAATGAAAAGACACTCATTTAAGCACAATGCCCGAAGGGGCTTAAGAATAACCATATTTACTCAAGTTACATATAGTCCACTATTATTACTTTCTAAAAAAAAACAAGGGAACCATGTTAGAACCCAATATACCCATCAGTGGACCATCACATCCAAACAATACACTATCACAAAAACCTATAATTATCTTAGAGTTAGTCCATCCCAAACGAAATCAATAACTCCATCGCAAAAAATCACACCTATTCGACGATGAATAAAGATCCTACCAAGTGTAAAATATACACAAGCACTATCAAAACTACCAAATATACCACATGACACGAGAAATATCTCCCTAGAAAGGCTGAGTATCAAAAGGTCCACTCTAAGATCCTAGACACACAAATTTTTTTCATTAAAAATAAAAGGCATTACTTAAAGCACCTAAGAAGACTATGGGAGGAGTTTTTCCTACTTTGAAAGGGGACTTGGATGTGAGGAGATTATTTTAGGCCTTTTTGTGTGTTTTAATGGAGAAAACAAAAATTAATTTTTTTTTCTTACAAGAGTATTTAATTAGGTCCCGTAGGGGTGTGGGTTTGGGTTTGAGTGTGTAAGATGTTTTTGATTCCCTCAACCACCAATTTATTGTGCTTTGGAGATTGGTTTTGACCTTGTTATGTGGAATAGAGAAGAACTGATATGGCATCCTACATGGAGCCACATCACCTCTCTCTCCTCTTTTTCTATTTATTCTAATTCGTTTGGGGATTTGGGTGTTCCTTTTTTGATTTGGAGACTTTTTATTTTGGAGGAGATTTATTTGAGAGTGTTGTTTGAAGCTTGGAGTTGGATTGTGCTTCCTTGGACTTGGAAAAAGGGTTGAATATTGCTTGTGGATTGGAAACTCTTGCAATGGCAAGGTAGCGTCTTAACCTATGTTTTCTTTTCCTATTTTTGTGTATATATTTGTGAATGAATGATTGTTGCAGTGTGTGACTTTGGGACATAAAATGTCCTTAGATTGTGTAGGATAAAATGGAAATGGGGATAATTTGGAGGGTGGCATAAGATTTTTTATTGGGAATTTTAGGATGGATTTGGGTTGGGGTGTCCCACCTTGTGATAAGTAAAATGTGTTTATCTTGTTGTTTTATTTTGGGAGGCATAAGAGTAAGGGAGGCATAAGATTTTTTTTATCAGAGGGATGCATAAGATTTTTATGGGTTTTGCTTGAGTTATTAGAGGTTTTAAGGTGGGCACCCAAACCCTTAGAAGGCATAAGTAGTTCCTCATGTTCCTTTCACTTTCTTGGATTGAGTTTAAAGCCTTTGTGTTGGTAAACTTATGTCTGTTGATGTGATTTTTTAGTTGTTCATTTTGTGTTGAATATTTTCTTTGAATGTGAATGTTGAAACGTTGTGAAGTTGTTAATAGTTGTCTTAGACCCCTCATTGCTTCATTTTTGGGGCTTGGGGGCCAATACGTAACAACAATTCTCTTCTTCGTTTGATTATTGGTTGGGTGGAGAGTTTTTCATACTCCCCTATTTTGGTTGTTTTGTTTGGACTATGGGAAGATGATGGATCACAAGTGAATATTTGATCTATCTAGCACCTTGAATAAATTGAGAATAGATCCCTCTTTGTAAAATAAATTTTACCATGTTGTCTCCTTTAAGTGGAGAGATTGTAACTTATATTATTTTTAAGATTTTCAACCTCTTGTAAATGTGTTGAAAAAATGTTGATTTGTATTAAGTTTTCAAATGTATGTATATGAAAAAAATAGACAAAGGAACTTTGCATTTTCTACTTTGAAAATCATTTCAACTTGTAAACTCTACTAAGATTGTTTTGAATGAAAAATTTGCATTTTAAATGTATTAGTTTTTGTAAAAGAAAATAACCAAATCTTGCATTGTTAATTTAAGTAGAAACTTTGAAATGCGATATAAATGGAGATAAATTTATTTCCACCTAAGTTTATTTTATTACCTATAAAGTATGATTTATTTCATTTTTAAAAATTCATGATCATGTTGAAAATATGCTTGTTTCTTAAAATGGATTTTCATTTACTTATTGTGAAGGAAAGTAAACGGTAGCTTGTTTGTATTAAAAAGAAAACATAGTGAAAATAGTAAAATTTTGGTTACTTTTCTTATCAGGTTGGAGGAAAGAATAATGAATGAGTTGTTATTATGCATTTTGAGTATGAAACTAGAAATGTTATTGACCTAACAACCAATACATGGAAGACACCTTAGTTCAATTTATTATTACTTTAAAAACCAACCTAAGTAGAAAAATTGTATGTTTAGAAGGTTCTATTTTCAGATAACGAACCGCCACCTTGTGTAGAACGACAGCTTTCAAAATCACTTCCCGGCATAGAGTGAAGATCAATGAAATACCTCCCAGAAAGGTGGTGGTTACAGGACCACTGGCCTGATTAGAACGACGGTTTCGACACTTTCAATGGAAAAATAAAATCTGCTCTATTTAAAATTAAATGAAATCTAAGCCTAAAACCATTAAAAGGTAATTTCGAAACTAGAAATGAGTTGAAATTAAGTGTTTAAGCTCTCCAATACTATTTATGGCACCCAAGTGTGTAAAATTATTATATTAAAGGAAATGAGGTTTTTTCCCAATTGTTAAACCCAAAACAAAAAAATATTTTAATTAAAATACAAAACATGTCCATTGTAGAATCTATATATTAAACAAATGGACAATATTACAATAGTGAAATCTTTAGAACTAAAGCCATGAAATTTTTTTCCATGTTTTCTCTTCTTGCTCTCATGGCTATTTCTCCTTCTCCTCTTCCAAAAATATACAAATTAAAAATAAGGAAATAATTCACAGGAATCAATAAGAACACTCCATAGAGATGATTAGGGTTAGTGTGAAATCCCTAAGATTCAACGGCCCACATTGAATTCATCTAATGGTTGTGGTTTAACCCTACAAAAATTTTAGTTGGTTTTGTGATATTATTGCTAATTGATAAATTTATAAAATCAAATTATTTAGCATTGTGAACAATTGGTGAATTACCTAATTTTAGGGATTGTTTCATTATGATATTAATGAGATGAATTGATATGTATATGTGTGCATTTTATTATCTTGTTGTCATTAATATGGCCACTTGTTTTGCATTCATTTGCAACACAACAAACAAAAGGTCATATGAGTCAAAAAATGAAGGGATTTGAGATATTGGCAAAAGGTCACCTTAGCAACTAGTGTAAATGTATGATGTTATTGTTGTTAGTTCGTTAGAGGTCCCCATTTGGGGGTGGTGTCAATCATGACCTTGGATAAATTGTGGTTTTCCTTTCTGGTTTTATTTATTTGTGAGTCATTGTATTTTTGTTAGTATTGTGAGTCACTTTTTTATTATTGTTAAGTACTCCATTTAAGTTAATTAGACTTGATTAATTAGTGTAATTTAGGATGTGACAAAAAGGGGGTAATTAATGTGAGTAGGTAGTTCTTGGTTTGTGTTGGATTTGAAAGAATTTAATTACTTTTGAGTTTTGTGCACTCAATCTTACATGTAAATTTCGTATTTTGACTTTCAAGCAAATTTTTAAGGCTATTGGGACAAGTTAAGCTTGTCCCACACCACTTAAAGTCACCCAACCAATATCCCTATGATGTGAGGAGCTTATTTTAGGCCTTTTTGTGTGTTTTAATGGATAAAAGAGAAATTAATTGCAATTTTCTTATAAGATTCTTTAATTGTGTCCTTTAGGGGTGTGGGTTTGGGTTTGAGTGTGTAAGAGGGTTGTCATTCCCTCAACCACCAATTTATTGTGCTTTGGAGATTGGGTTTGAAATTGTGATGTGGAATGGAGGATAAATGATGTGGCATCCTACATGGAGCCACATCACCTCTCTCTCCTCTCTTTTCTATTTATTCTAATTTATTTGAGGATTTGGGGGTTACTTGTTTTATTTGAAGACTTTTTCTTTTGGAGGAGCTTGCTTTGAGAGTGTTGTTTGGAGCTTGGAGTTGGATTGTGCTTACTTGGACTTAGAAAAAGGCTTGGATATTGCTTTTAAATTGGAAACTATTACAATGGTGGGGTAGGATCTTCACCCATGTTTTCTTTTGCTATTTTGTTGTGCATATATTTGTGAATGAATAGTTATTGCATGTGTGATTTTGGAAGTAGAATGGTCTTAGGTTGTGTAGGAGAAAATGGAAATGGGGATAATGTGAAGGGAGACATAAGATTTTTATTGGGTATTTTAGGTGGTATTTTTATTAGGGTGTCCCACATTGTGATAATTAAAATGTGCTTATCTTATTTTGTTATTGTGGGAGGTATAAGAGTGACGTAGCCATAAGAGTTATTTTTCATGACGGAGGCATAAGAGGTTTATTTTTGGAAGGAGGCATAAGAGTTTTATGCGTTATGATTGATTTCTTGGAGGTTTTAAGGTGAGAACCCATACCCTTGGGAGACATAAGTAGATCCTATTGTAAATATCTTCCCCAGAGTAGATATAGACAAGCAGAAGAATATGGAAATCAAAGAAACTCAAACCCGACATTTATAACACCACCAAGTTAAAGGCGCAGTTAAAGGCGGACAACAAATAATTTTGAAATGTAAATGGATGCGCCAAGGTACGAGGTAAGAGGCGCACGTAAAAAAAGTTGTCGACATGAAAATGGATGTGCCTTGGTGCAAGTTAAGGAATGTCGACATGCAAAAATTCGCACCCAAGGCATAGGTAAGAGGCGCGACAAAGAAAATTTGTCGACATGAAAATGGATGTGCCTTGGTGAAAGTTAAGGAATGTCGACATGCGAAAATTCGCACCCAAGGCACGGTAAGGAGCGCAAGACATAAGATGTCGACATGAAGACATTCACGCCTTGGCACAGGGGAAAGGGTGCACGAAATAAGGTATCAATATGAAGAAATTTGTGCATTGGCATAGGTAAAGGGCGCACGACATAAGGTGTTGACATGAACAAAGTTGTGCCTTGGTGTAGGTAAAGGGCGGATGACATAAGGTGTCAACATGAAGAAATTCACACCTTGGCATAGGTAAAGGGCGAACGACATAAGGTGTCAACATGAAGAAATTTGCGCCTTGGTGCAAGTAAAGGGTGCACGACATAAGGTCTCGACATGAAGAAATTTGCACCTTGGTGTAGGTAAAGGGCACACGACATAAGGTGTCGACATGAAGAAATTCATGACTTGGCACAGGTAAAGGGCGCATGACATAAGGTGTAGACATGAAGAAATTCATGCCTTGGCACAGTAAGGGGCGCACGACATAAGGTGTCGACATGAAGAAATTCACGCCTTGCAAGCGCAAGTAAAGGGCACAAAACATAAGGTGTCGACAGAAGAAATTTGCACCTTGGCGCAAGTAAAGCGCGCATGACATAAGGTGTCAACATGAAGAAATTCACGCATTAGCACAGTAAAGGGTGCATGACATAAGGTGTCAACATGAAGAAATTCATGCCTTGCACGAGTAAAGGGCGCATGACATAAGGTGTCGAAATGAAAAATTCATGCCTAAGCATAGGTAAAGGACGCACAACATAAGGTGTTAACATGAAGAAATTCATGCCTTGGCGTAGGTAAAGGGTGCATGACATAAGGTGTCAACATGAAGAAATTCACGCCTTGGTGCAGGTAAAGGGTGCACGACATAAGGTGTCGACATGAAGAAATTCACGCCTTGGCGCAGTAAAGGCGCACGACATAAGGTGTCGACATGAAGAAATTCACACCTTGGTGCAGATAAAGGGCGCACAACATAAGGTGTCGACATGAAGAAATTAGTGCCTTGGAGCAGGTAAAGGGCACATGACATAAGGTGTCGACATGAAAAAATTTGCGCCTTAGTGCAGGTAAAGGGCGCATGACATAAGGTGTCGACATGAACAAATTCGCGCCTAGGCGCAGTAAAGCACACATGACATAAGGTTTCAACATGAAGAAATTTACACCTTAGCACGGTAAAGGACAGACGACATAAGGTGTCGACATGAAGAAATTCGTGCCTTGACACAGGTAAAGGGCGCACGACATAAGGTGTTGACATGAACAAATTTACGCCTTGGCGCAGTAAAGGGTGCACGACATAAGGTGTCGACATGAAGAAATTCATGCCTTGGCGGTAGTAAAGGGCACACGACATAAGGTGTCGACATGAAGAAATTCATGCCTTAGCACGGAGTAAAGGGCGTCGATATAAGGTGTCAACATGAAGAAATTCACGCCTTGGGGCATGTAAAGGGTGCATGACATAAGGTGTCGACATGGAGAAATTCATGCCTTAGCACGAGTAAAGGGCGTACGAAATAAGGTTTCGACATGAAAAAATTCACGCCTTAGCACAGTAAAGGCGCACGACATAATGTGTCGACATGACCAAATTCTTTCCTTAGCACAGTAAAGGGCACATGACATAAGGTGTTGACATGAACAAATTCGCACCTTGCACAGTAAAGGGTGCACGACATAAGGTGTCAACATAAAGAAATTTGCAGCTTGGTGCGAGTAAGCGTGCAATGCAACATAAGGTGTCAACATGAATAAATTTGAGCCTTGGTGCGCAGTAAAGGCGCACAACATAAGGTGTCAACATGAAGAAATTCGCGGCTTGGAGCGGTAAGGGGTGCACGACATAAGGTATCGACATGAAGAAATTTGTGCCTTTGCATAGGTAAAGGGCGCACGACATAAGGTGTCGACATGAACAAATTCATGCCTTAGTACAGGTAAAGGTCACATGACATAAGGTGTCAACATGAAGAAATTCACCCCTTGGCATAGGTAAAGGGTGCACAACACAAGGTGTCGACAGAAGAAATTTACGCCTTAGTGCAGTAAAGCACGCGTGGCAAAAGGTGTCAACATGAAGAAATTCACGCCTTGGAATAGGTAAAGGGCGAGTGACATAAGGTGTCAACATGAAGAAATTCATGCCTTGGCATAGGTAAAGGGTGTTGTTATCCAAAATTGTGCCCCACTCGTTTTTGTGGCTAACTCCTTGTGTTCCCGCCTCTCTTGTGCCTCGGTCTACATTTTTTATTTTTAAGCACTCAAGTCTTTCTGGAAATGACACCATCGAGATAGAGCTCTCTCTCGATTTTTGGAAAGGTAAAGTTTGCCTCCTAACTCCTTATATTTTTCACGTTATGGCTCGGCGGAGTTTTTGTGGAAAATTTTCCCATTTGAGGCCCGCAACCAATAGGAAGCTACCACGTGGCAAATGAGTTTGGGGGTCGAGGGCAAATATGAAATTTTTCTAAAAGAGTATAAAAGGTCGATTTTCAAAGGAAAACTCAAGGAAAAGAGAAGGAGAGAGAATTCCAGAGTGAATCAAAGCTTTTCAATCTTGTTTATGGCAATCAAGTGTGTAAAATTCTTAGATTAAAGGAAATGAGGTTTTTTCCCAATTGTTGAACCCAAAAAAAAATATTTTAATTAAAATACAAAACATGTCCATTGTAGAATCTATATATTAAACAAATGGACAATATTACAATAGTGAAATCTTTAGAACTAAAGCCATGAATTTTTTTCCATGTTTTCTCTTCTTGCTCTCATGGTTGTTTCTCCTTCTCCTCTTCCAAAAATATACAAATTAAAAATAAGGAAATATTCACAGGAATGAAAAAGAACACTCCATAGAGATGATTAGGGTTAGTGTGAAATCCCTAAGATTCAACGGCCCACATTGAATTCATCTAACGGTTGTGGTTTAACCCTACGAAAATTTTAGTTGGTTTTGTGATATTATTGCTAATTGATAAATTTATAAAATCAAATTATTTAGCGTTGTGAACAATTGGTGAATTACCTAATTTTAGGGATTGTTTCATTATGATATTAATGAGATGAATTGATATGTATATGTGTGCATTTTATTATCTTGTTGTCATTAATATGGCCACTTGTTTTGCATTCATTTGCAACACAACAAACAAAAGGGGATATGAGACCAACAATGAAGGAATTTGGGGTATTGGCAACAGGTCACCTTAGCAACTAGTGTAAATGTATGATGTTATTGTTGTTAGTTTGTTAGGAGGTCCCCATTGGGGGTGGCCTCAAATGTGACCTTGGGTAAATTGTGGTTTTCCCTTTTTGGTTTTATTTATTTGTGAGTAATTGTATTTTTGTTAGTATTGTGAGTCACTTTTATTATTGTTGTTAAGTACTCCATTTAAGTTAATTAGACTTGATTAATTAGTGTAATTTAGGATGTGACAAAAAGGGGGTAATTAATGTGAGTAGGTAGTTCTTGGTTTGTGCTAGATTTGAAAGAATTTAATTACTTTTGAGTGTTGTGCACTCAATCTTACATGTAAATTTCGGATTTTGACTTTCAAGCAAATTTTTAAGGCTATTGGGACAAGTTAAGCTTGTCCCACACCACTTAAAGTCACCCAACCAATATACCTATGATGTGAGGAGCTTATTTTAGGCCTTTTTGTTTGTTTTAATGGATAAAAGAGAAATTAATTGCACTTTTCTTATAAGATTCTTCGATTGTGTCCTTTAGGGGTGTGGGTTTTGTTTTGAGTGTGTAAGAAAGTTGTCATTCCCTCAACCACCGATTTATTTTGCTTTTGAGATTGGGTTTGAAATTGTGATGTGGAATGGAGGATAAATGATGTGGCATCCTACATGGAGCCACGTAACCTCTCTCTCTTCTCTTTTCTACTTATTCTAATTTATTTGTGGATTTGGGGTTTACTTGTTTTATTTGAAGACTTTTTCTTTTGGAGGAGCTTTCTTTGATAGTGTTGTTTGGATCTTGGAGTTGGATTGTGCTTACTTGGACTTAGAAAAAGGCTTGGATCTTGCTTTTGGATTGGAAACTATTATAATGGTAAGGTAGGGTCTTCACCCATGTTTTCTTTTGCTATTTTGTTGTGCATATGTTTGTGAATGAATGGTTATTACATGTGTGATTTTGGGAAGTAGAATGGCCTTAGGTTGTGTAGGAGAAAATGGAAATGGGGATAATGTGGAGGGAGGCATAAGATTTTTTATTGGGTATTTTAGGTGGTATTTTTATTGGGGTGTCCCACATTGTGATAATTAAAATGTGCTTATCTTATTTTGTTATTGTGCGAGGTATAAGAGTGACGTAGCCATAAGAGTTAGTTTTCATGACAGAGGCATAAGAGGTTTATTTTTGGAAGGAGGGATAAGAGTTTTATGTGTTATGATTGAGTTCTTGGAGGTTTTAAGGTAAGAACCCATACCCTTGGGAGACATAAGTAGATCTTGTTGTAAATATCTTCCCCGAGTAGTTATAGACAAGAAGAAGAATATGGAAATCAAAGAAACTCAAACCCGACATTTATAACACCGCCAAGTTAAAGGCGCAGTTAAAGGCGCACAACAAATAATTTCGACATGTAAATGGATGTGCCAAGGTAAAGGTAAGAGGTGCACTGAGAAAAAGTTATCGGAATGAAAATGGATACGCCTTGGTGCAAGTTAAGGAATGTCGACATGCAAAAATTTGCGCCCAAGGCACAGGTAAGAGGCACATAGCAAAAGTTGTCGACATGAAAATGGATGTGCCTTGGCACAAGTGAAGGAATGTCGACACGTGAAAATTCACGCCCAAGGCACAGGTAAGGGCGCAAGACATAAGATGTCGACATGAAGACATTCTGGCCTTGGCAAAAGTAAAGGGCACACGACATAAGGTATCGACATGAAGAAATTTGTGCCTTGGCACAGGCAAAGGGTGCACGACATAAGGTTTCGACATGAACAAAGTTGTGCCTTGGTGCGTGCGGTAAAGGGCAAACGACATAAGGTGTCGACATGAAGAAATTCGCACCTTAGCACGGGTAAAGGGCGAACGACATAAGGTGTCAACATGAAGAACTTCGTACCTTGGTGCGAGGTAAAGGGTGCACAACATAAGGTCTCGACATGAAGAAATTTGTGCCTTAGTGCGCAGGTAAAGGAGCACGACATAAGGTGTCGACATGAAGAAATTCGCGACTTAGCGCAGTAAACGGCGCATGACATTCGGTGTCGACATGAAGAAATTAATGCCTTGGCATAGGTAAGGGCGCCACGACATAAGGTGTCAACATGAAGAAATTCACTCCTTGGCGCAGTAAAGGGCGCACGACATAAGGTGTCGACAGGAAGAAATTTGCGCCTTAGGCACAAGTAAAGCGTGCACGACATAAGTTGTCAACATGAAGAAATTTGCGCCTTGGCACGTAAAGGGTACATGACATAAGGTGTCAACATGAAGAAATTTGTGCCTTAGCACAGTAAAGGCGCATGACATAAGGTGTCGAAATGAAAAAAATTCATGCCTAAGCATAGGTAAAGGATGCACGACATAAAGTGTCGACATGATGAAATTCATGCCTTACTGCAACATGTAAGGGGTGCATGACATAAGGTGTCACATGAAGAAATTCACGCCTTGGAGAAGGTAAAGGGTGCACGACATAAGGTGTCAACATGAGGAAATTCACGCCTTGGCACAAGTAAAGGGCGCACGACATAAGGTGTCGACATGAAGAAATTCACACCTTGGTGCAGGTAAAGGGTGCACGACATAGGTGTCAACATGAAGAAATTCATGCCTTGGATTAGGTAAAGGGCAAACGACATAAGGTGTCGACATGAAAAATTTGCGCCTTAGCGCGAGGTAAAGGGCGCACGACATAAGGTTTCGACATGAACAAATTCGCGACTTGGCGCAGTAAAGCACGCATGATCTAAGGTGTCGACATGAAGAAATTCACACCTTGGCATAGGTAAAGGACACACGACATAAGGTGTCGACATGAAGAAATTCGTGCCTTAGCACAGTAAAGGGCGCGACATAAGGTGTCGACATGAAAAAATTTGCACCTTAGCACAGGTAAAGGGCGCCACGACATAAGGTGTCGACATGAAGAAATCGTTCCTTGGTAGAGGTAAAGGGCACACGACATAACGTGTCAACATGAAGAAATTAATGCCTTGCACAGTAAAGGCCATACAACATAAGGTGTCGACATGAAGAAATTCTCACCTTGGCCCATGTAAAGGGTGCACGACATAACGTGTCGACATGGAGATATTCATGCCTTGGCGCAGTAAAGGGTGCACGAAATAAGGTGTCGACATGAAAAAATTCGCGCCTTAGCGCACGTAAAGCGTGCACGACATAAGGTGTCGACATGAACAAATTCTTTCCTTGGCACGGTAAAGGGCACATGACATAAGCCATCGACATGAACAAATTCGCGCCTTGGCATAGGTAAAGGGTGCATGACAAAAGGTGTCAACATAAAGAAATTCGTAGCTTGGCGTAGGTAAGGGACGCTTACGACATAAGGTGTCAACATATATAAATTTGAGCCTTGGTGCGAGTAAAGGGCGCCACGACATAAGGTGTCAACATGAAGAAATTCACGGCTTGGAGCATGTAAGGGGCGCACAACATAAGGTGTCGACATGAAGAAATTTGTGCCTTGCACGAGTAAAGCGCCACGACATAAGGTGTCGACATGAACGAATTCGTGGCTTAGCACAGGAGTAAAGGGCACATGACATAAGGTGTCAACATGAAGAAATTCCCTCCTTGGCGTAGGTAAAGGGTGCACAACACAAGGTGTCGACAGGAAGAAATTTACACCTTAGCGTAGGTAAAGCACGCACGATGACGAAGGTTTGAACATGAAGAAATTCACGCCTTGGAACAGGTAAAAGGCAAATTACATAAGGTGTCGACATGAATAAATTCATGCCTTAGCACGAGTAAAGGGCGCTGCTTATCCAAAATGGTGCCCCACTCGTTTTGTGGCTAACTCCTTGTGTTCTTGCCTCTCTTGTGCCTCACTACATTGTTTGATCTTTAAGCACTCAAGGCTTTCTAGAAATGACACCATCGAGATAGAGCTCTCTCTCGGCTTTCCGTAGAAGGTAAAGTTTGCCTCCTAACTCCTTATATTTTTCAAGTTATGGATCGGTGGAGTTTTTGTGGAAAATTTTCCCATTTGAGGCCAACCACCAATAGAAGCTGCCACGTGGCGATGAGTTCGGGGTCGAGGCAAATATGAATTTTTTTCCAAAAGACTATAAAAGGTCGCTTTTCAAAGGAAAACTCATGCGGAAAAGAGAAGGAGAGAGAATTCCAGAGTGAATCATAGCTTTCCACGTGGCATCCGAGCAGTGGAGTGCGGGAATTTTGAAAAAAATTCCAAAGACAAAAAAGGTAAAATTTGAAAAAATTTCCCGCCGATCCGTTTTTGGGCCCTTTTTCCCGAAATCTTCAAACGATCATATATTTTGATCCGAGCTCAAATTTTTGCATTCTTTATATCATTGGAAATCTGTTAAAATTATCTACATGATTCCATGGTCAATTTCTAATTTTGGTTTAGTTTGGAGAGAGAAAATTCAAAAACGGTTCTGCACGTGTCCATGGCGAAATGACATTTCAACAACCAAATTTAATACGTAATGGGTCGCATTCTTCTTCAATATGGTCAAAAATGATAGGGTATGGGTTTTAAGGTCCTCCATGTTGTTTGATTGCATTTTCCATCAATGAGGAATGGGCTCCCATGTTTTTTACGTTTTCTCTCTCCTAGGCTCGACCCATGCACTGTAAAAGCCAGATTTGGCTCATTTCTTCATGGTTGAACACTTTTTGGCATAGAAAACTTCTTCTTTCACCTCCAGCAAGTGATAGTTGTAAGAATCAGACCTTTTTCAAGTATTGTAGCAGTTTATACCTCTTTGAGGGTGGAATGCAAGAGATTTTTACATGGAATTGTCGGTCTGCAAACTCAGTAAATGCTTTCAAATCCCTCTGTTTGTATTTTTTTACTTCATTTTAAGACCTCTAATTACATCTATCAGCTTGTGTATGTTTTCCCTTGTTGCATTTCATGAATTTGTGTCTATTTACATGGCAAAAAATGTTTCACCACTCCTTTTGGTGCATCACCATCTTTAGTTTAGTTTCATTTTTACATTTTTATCCCTGTCTCCTTGCAATTTAGAGTAGGATTAGGATTTGAACCTCTGTAGTTGTGCAAAATATAGATCTAAATCAGAGGAGTTTGAGGAACCATCCTCTAATCTAGAGATTCCTCTCTCATTTTCACAAGTCCCACACTTGGAGAGAGGTTTCCATGTTGTGCAATCACACTGGATGCCTAAAACATCAATTCAGAACCTTGATTTGCATCCAGGGGTGCTGCTGATTTATAACAATAGTTTTGGCACGCCCGGTGGGACCTTAGAGGTCTCATTTTTACTGTAGCAAAGTTGATGTGCATCTCGTTGTAATTTTCTGCTTGAAAAGAGCTATAATTTACATATCCGGCAACTCCAAGGGAAGAATCAACTGGTTTGAGTAGTGCAGGCCTGAAAACTCATGAGAAGAATCACCACAATGTCAAGAGCTGGAGAAGAAGAGGTATTGTTTGAATATCTGCAATTATCTCCAAGAGTAAGGAAAAGTGGGAGGAGAATCCAAAGGTCTCCATCTCCACCAAATAGAACTCTCTCAACTCCTCCACCTGGTAGGCCTTTCATTCAATCAACAAGGGTTCTAAGACCAATTAGAATGACACAAAACAACCCTTATGTCAACTTCATAGGCAACAGCCCACTTGCACTCAATGAAAAACATCTAATTCCAATTGCAGCCTTGAAGAACATTCCCTACTTCACTAGAGAAAATCAGACTACTCCAGGTGATCATGTTAAAGACATTGCCAATCTTTGTGCAATTCATGAAATCAATGAGATGCAAGTGGCTGTCAAATTGCTAGCATCTTCATTCAAGGGGAAAGCATTGCAATGGTTTAGAAGCCTTGGAGCTGGTTCTATCACAAATTGGAATCAACTATGTATAGCACTTCATGAGCAATTTGGAGAGAAGGGAGACAACTTGTCTCTTTTGGAGCAGCTGACAACCATCAAGAGAGCTCCCAATGAGCAGCTGACTGATTTCAACTTCATATTTCAAAAGACTTGGGAGAGAATTCCAGTGGCAGTCAAACCAACAGCAGAAGGTGCTTTTCTCTACTATCTCAAAGCTCTAAATTTTGATATTTCTATGTTGATTCAGTCCATGGGAGGCATAACTATCCCTATGGCTTATAGCATTGCCATTAGGGATAAAAATTATTTGATCCAAGCTGGCAAACTAGCCCCTAGACCTCCCATGCCATTGTTTCCAAGTTTAGAGAGTCCAAATACCAATCAAGCACCTAATTTGGCTCCTTCTCCCACTCCTAGAAATCAGATTTCAAATGAAGCTTCTACTTCATCTCCAAGTGCCCCAAATGAGCTTCAAGAAGTCATGAAGCAATTGCAAAACCTAGGCAATGAGCTAGTCACTCTCAAGAGGCAGCAAGCCCAAGGTTTTAGACCTTCTTACCAGCCCCAAGCTCAGCCCAACAGGTAGCCATACCAACCACAAAGACCTCCTAATCTAGCTACAAATATGAATCAAACAAGGCCTCCTGCCAATAGACCATTTCAGCCCTACAATCCAAATGCCATATCTACCTCTAAGGCATTGGTGCCAACACAAAACAACATTGCTCAGGAGTATGACTAGTGTTTTCCATGCAATGAACCTCATAACCAATCCATGTGCTTCAATGGTGCTTTGAATCAAGCATTAATGGTGACAACTACTGGTGTGGAGGGTGAGGGTAGTCAAGGAAACAACCAACAACAAGAAACATTCCAACAGCAATCAGCTCCAAATGACACCACATTGGTAAATTGGCAAGCAGAGGATTTTTGTGGCATGAATCAAACAGTCTCTCAAGGTGTTGCAGCCAACACAAGGTCAAAAAGAAGGAATTTGGGTGAAGAACAGCCATTAGCTCCAACCAATCCACAACCTTCCATGGCTCCACAAATGGTTGGCAAGCAAAATCCAATTTCAAATGCACACGGGAAGCCAAGAACAGATCCTAGACCAACTCAAATACCAGTTATTGCTGCCCACGTGCAAGGAGTGAATGTACAAGTAAAGGGCTAGCAAAGAGATCCTTCATCACCATTCAAAAGATCATTGATCGGATGAAGAAGACAAATTTTAATATATCAATGTGGGAATCCCTATCTATCCCAAGCCATAGAGACTTGTTACAAGCTGCCATGAAGGACTGCCAAATTCGAATCAGCAAGTTTAGATGCAAGAGAAAGTGCTCACAAATGTTACCCACTGAGGGAAATCATGGAGGACAAAGAAGGTAAAATGTTGAAGCCCCCTCCTTTCTATGTTTCATTAATCATTGGAAATCGAGTTAGTGCACAATTACATGATAGATTCCGGGCAAGTAGCTCAGGTGATGCCTAAACAAATAGCTGATTAGCTAGGGCTCCAGTATGAAACAATATCCAAAGGGGTAGTGCAGCTAGATGGGACAGTAGTAGCAACAGTTGGAGTGATTAAAAACTTGAGTCTTACCTTGCATGCATGTCCAAATGATGTTGTTTTACAAGATGTATCAGTCATACACCTTCCACCACTCTTTGCCCTTTGCTTGTGAAGAGACTTTACAGCCAAGATTGGAGGATATTTGTCTGCTGATTGGTCACACATGCTGTTCAGAACAAGGTATGGAACCAAAGCTACAGTAAATCTGAACCTATTACAAACTTCCACATTGAGCCTTACACTACAAGTCATATTAATGCCAATTGCTCAAAGATTTGATCAAGAAGATCACCCAAGCACTAACGAAGCTAACACCAAGGTTGGAGCATCTCGGATCTAACTCTTGATGAATGGGCAAACAAGGTACATGATTTTGATCCTTATCAAGAAGTAGAAGAATCTAAGCTAGGGGTTTATTGTATACATGAAGAAAATCAGCCTATTCCCAACATCACTAAGCCAAACCACAAGGATGACAATGAGGTATGGCAGCTATTTTTGATGGATCAAGGAGTAGAAAAGGTACAGGAGGTGGAGCTATGCTTGTTTCACCTCAAGGAGTAAATTACTATTCAGATTTTAGATTTTAGTTTGCATGCTCCAATAACACTACTAAATATGAAGCCTTGGTGCAAGGGATGCATTGGGAAATCACGAAGAAAATAAAGAACTTGTAAGTCTTTGGTGATAGTGAATTGATTGTAAATCAGGTCAAGGGAAAGCATGTTGCCAAGAATGATCTACTCAAGTTCTATAAGAACAGGGTGTGGGACCTCATGGAAGATTTTGAGGGTTTTTACATCAAATCCATTCCTAGGAAAGAGAATCAAGCTGCTGACAGGCTTGCAGCAGTAGGGGTAGTCTTTGACATTGTGGAAAGCATTCAACAAGACAAGGTATAGCCAAACATCCACGTGATTGTGAGGCCTTTAGTGCTAGATAACAATTTCAGTTGGCAAGTGTTTGAGAATGACCAGCAAATCATCCATTTCTTACAAGAAGAAGCCGAGTTCTCAGCTAAGAATCAAGAAAAATTGGAATAGCAGTATGGTGACCAAGTGGTACAGCTGAGAACTAACAAGTTGCCCAAGGGACTTATCACTTTGGAGTCCATTTTTAATCCCAATGATCAGTTTAGAAAGGAGAAAGAAAACATTCAAGTCAAGAGAGAGGATTCAAATTATCCATCTTGGTAGAAGAGAACAAACCATTGCAAATTGGAAAGATGACAACCGATCAAGAAAGGTATGAGTTCAATGACTGCCTATGTCAAGAGTTCCCCGATGTGTTTGCATGGAGCTATGAAGATTTGAAATGTTTCAATCCCAACTTAGCTCATCATACCATTGAATTGGATCCAAATACTAAGCCTATTAGGCGAAACAAAGACCAATCAATCCACACATAGAGCCTCTCGTGAGGAAAGAATTAGACAGGATGATTGAGTCAAGAGTCATATTCCCAATCAAGCATTCTAGTTGGGTTGCCAACTTGGTTCCAGATTAGAAAGAAGAGTGGAGAGATCAGATTGTGTGTTGATTTTAGAGACTTGAATGGAGCATCTCTCAAGGACCATTACCCACTCCCTTACATGGAGCAAATCTTGCAAGTTGTGGCTGGCTCCAAGAGGTTTTCACTACTTGATGGCTACTCATGCTACAATCAGATTATGGTGAAGGAGGAAGACTAGTTCAAGACAGCCTATTGTTGCAAATCGCAGAAGACCCCTGGATGTTGATCAGATTTCTAGTTTGATCATACTAGCATCCAGTGTGATTGCACAACATTGAATCCTCTTCCCAAGTGTGGGACTTGTAAAAATGGAAGAGAAATATCCAGATTAGAGGTTGGTTCCTCAACTCCTCCGATCAACTATTTTACTTACACAATTATAGAGGTTTAAACTCCTAAATCTACTCTAAATTTCAAAGGGACAAGGATAGAAAATGCAAAAAGAAAGAACTAAAACTAATGCTAATAGGTGATGCACCAAAGGAGTGGTGAGCATTTTTTACTTCTACAAATTGACACAATTCATAAAATGCAACAAAAACAACATGCACAAACCGATAGCTGTAATGAAGTGTTAGAAATTAGACAAACAACACCAAAGAGAGGATAAAAGCTAATCATAGGGCTGTATTGTTATTTTAACATCAAAATCACTTGCATTCAAACACCTGAAAGGAAAAAATACAGTTGCAGTTTCTAGAAAAGGTCTGTTATTCCACTAAATCACTTCCAAGGTGAAAAAGGGAGCTTGCCATACACAAAAAATGTTCAACCCTTTGAAAAATGAGCCAAATCTGGCTTTTACAGTGCAAGGGACGAGCCCGGGAGAGAGAAATGCGGGAAAACATGGAAGGGATTCAACCATTGACCAAAATGCCATCAAAACAGCATGGGCGACCTGACAGACCCATTCCCTAACATTTTTAACCATGCTGGGAGAGAATGCGAGCCATTCTTCATTAAAATCAGTGGTTGAAACGTCATTTCTGTTCATGACCACGTGCCAGAATAATTTTTTGATTTTCTCTCTCCAAACTCCACCAAAATGCAAAATTGATGTTATAATCTTGTAGATAATTTTACCAGCTTTCCATTGATATAAAGAACATGAAAACCGAGCTCTGGATCGAAAGATATGGCGATTTGAAGTTTTAGGGAAAAATAGGGCCAAATTGGGTCACTTTGATATTTTTGGCCTGGACATGTGGCGAGTTCTGATTCGCTGCGGGCCTTCTAGGGGAAAATTTCCCACAAAAACTCTGTTGAGCCATAACTTGAAAAATACATGAGTTAGGAGGAAAACTTTACCTTTCTGGAAAGCTAAGAAAGAGCTCTATCCAATGGTGCCATTTCCAGAAGGTTTTGAGTGCCTGAAAAGAATTTTTTTTTTATTGAGGCACAAGAGAGGGAAGAATGAGAGGAGTTAGCCACAAAATGAGCAGGGGGCACATTTTGGATAACAATTTTGGTGACTCAGAGGTGTCATCTCCCTACTGGATGAAGTTACCAGTCTGAAGCATCCATTGGGCATGGAGTCATGAGTCAGAGCAGCCTGTAAACTGATCTCGAACTTTGAAAACCTCCTCTCTAGCCACTTGAAACCCACCAAATGGACTGCGGAAGAGAAAACCAGCACCACAAAAACTATGTACAAAACTAAAGGGTCATACATGCTCCAAAATGGAACATGCAGAGTGTGCACAAGCACTTCTTTTACTGAAAGCAAAACTACCTATCCTACTCTAACTGGAAGCAAAAGTGGGCTAAACAAACCCTACAACTGGTTGTGCAAAATAGCTTCCTTTCTTCAAAATTGGCAACCATGCAACTGATTTGGCATTGAACATGGCTGATTGGATGAATGGAAAATCAACAAGAAGTTGGTCTTCCACCCAAATCATCAAGGTATCAGGTGAAGGCAAATTCAATACCTCTTTTAGTTGTTCTGCATTTGGATTGGAGAGGTATGACAGCTGATCCTTGGTTCTTTGTAGCTCATCCTCATGCTTAGGAGCAAGCATGACTGATTGTGACTTCTCCTTTGGTTCCAATGAAGCCAGATACCTGATTGGGCAAGGTATGGTCCTTTGAGTATACCCATTGCCCTGATTTTCAACTCCAAAAATGGAGTCTTCTTGTAGACCTTCTTGGGTGGGTGATGTGGAAGCAATGGTAGGACTTTTCTGCCCTTTCTCTTCCTCCAATGAAGAACATGAAAGATTAAAATCTTCCAATCTTGGTTCCAAAGAGCTGCTATAAGATGCAGGCTACTGCAAATGAATGCTCTCCTTCATGACAGCAGGCTCAAGTATTTGGGACGTGGAAGATGAAAGAGAGAATGGTGGAAACTCAACCGGTTCTTCTTCATCAAAACAGTCCTCCAAATCTGACAGATACACTACCTCATGGTTGTCCTGATGCAAATGCTCAACTTCCTCCATAGTGTCCTCTTGATCTGTAACTTGATCATCATGGTTTCTTTCATCCTCCAACATTGAGTTTGAAAGATCAAACTTTTCTTCAGCACTAGAACACGAGAGGGATGAAGTAGAAAGAAGAACTGAAGGTTCTCCTGTAGCCTGCCTTGTGTTCAAAGCCCTTGGATCTGCAATTTTCTCCTCCACAACTAGAATGTGCTCCTCTTCTTTTGGATTTGGAGCAGCTTCTCCCTCTTCTACTACTTGAAGACAATCTTGTTCTTGATAGAACTCTTCCTCTAGCACGAAGTTCGTTAAGTCAAACTCTTCGATCTACTGCTCTAGAGGACAAGTTGGGACTGTAGGATCTTCTTCAGAGCTTTCTTCCTCCATGGCTGATTGTGCAACTTGAATTGAATCAGCATTCTCTTCAAATAGAATGCTAACATGGAAACTACTTTCTGAGAAAACTGATTGCTGATCTGCTTCTTCTTTTTGCTCTTCTCTTCCTGCAGCAAATTCAGTCCTAACCACCACTTGTTTTCCAACTCCAACCTTTTCTAAAGGCTTAACCATCAAGGGGATCTTTTTCATCCCAAATTTAAGAGCCCAACTCTTCAGACTTTGAATTTCTTCATCCTTGTTTGGCTCTTCTTTCTACTCTGTTTTCCTTGATTGGCATTCTGATTTTTATCCTCCCAACATGGATTTGGGAATACAAGAGGAGAAGTGGATTGTAGCTCAATTGATTTTGCAATTTTTGTGGTGGTGGAGGAGGTAGGAACTCTTGTTTCTTTGGAGGGAATGGTTGTTTGGAAGGGAAAAGGACGAGAAGAATTGAGATGGGGTGGAAGACTAGGGAATGGAGAAATGGATTCAACACTTGGGACAACGAGATGGAGAGTTTAAAACTTGACACTTTCTTGAGATAAAACAGATTGGGAAAGAGGGAGAGAAAAGGCATGAGATGGTGTGCTTACCTATTGACAAGGTTGTTAAATACTCCTCTCATACACCTTTATTCCTTCAGTCCACTTTGCAAGCAATGGTAGTGTTGTAATCATGAAGTCTAGCTTCTCTTGAGGGTTGTAATGCCTTGGAAAAGGTCCCACCCATGGACAAGGTGCTCTACAACCAATTCTAAATGCTTTCATTTGTGCTTGAGCCCTGGATTACACCATGTTTACCTCCATCTTTTGGATTTTTTCCAGCAGATATGCATTTTCTTCTTAACTGCCCTCACAACCAGCATACCCTTGTGCTTGACATGCTTCATATCCAAACTGACTTTGGCACTACTGCTCATATGGGTAGACATGCTGATTTGGAGGATTTGTAAAACATGTTGGAGGTGTGATATACTGCTGTTGTAAATGTGAATTCCATGATGGAAATGAAGTCATGATTGCACAACTTCATGGAATGGAAAAGAATGAAAATGATGGAAAGAAGAATGGATGGAAATGAATGGAAAACAAGTCTACAACTTAGAGAATGAGTTGTTTACCAGATGGAGTCGCCAGATGTGCTTTTGAAAGTTCCTCCAAAAGGCTGGATCTTTAACAGGAACACACCAACCTATCAAAGATAAAGTGGAAGACCTCTAAGGTCCCACCGGAGTGCCAAAACTGTTGTTGCAAATCAGCAGCACCCCCTGGATGTTGATCAGATTTCTAGTTTGATCATACTAGCATCCAATGTGATTGCACAACATTGAATCCTCTTCCCAAGTGTGGGACTTGTAAAAATGGAAGAGAAATCTCTAGATTAGAGGCTGGTTCCTCAACTCCTCTGATCAACTATTTTACTTGCACAATTGCAGATGTTTAAAGTCCTAAATCTACTCTAAATTTCAAAGGGATAAGGATAGAAAATGCAAAAAGAAAGAACTAAAATTAATGCTAATAGGTGATGCACCAAAGGATTGGTGAACATTTTTACTTCTGAAAATTGACACGAGTTCATAAAATGCAACAAAAACAACATGCACAAACCGATAGCTGTAATGAAGTGTTAGAAATTAGGAAAACAACACCAGCAGAGGATAAAAACTAATCACATGGCCTGTATTGTTATTTTAAGATCAAAATCACTTGCATTCAAACACCTGAAAGGCAAAAATACAATTGTAGTTTCTAGAGAAGGTCTGTTATTCCACTAAATCACTTCCAAGGTGAAAAAGGGAGCTTGTCATACTAAAAAAATGTTTAACCCTTTGAAAATGAGCCAAATTTGGCTTTTACAGTGCAAGGGACGAGCCCAGGAGAGAGAAACGCGAGAAAATGTGGAAGGGATTCAACCATTGATCAAAATGCCATCAAAACAACATGGGCGACCTGACAGACCCATTCCCTAACATTTTTAACCATGCTGGGAGAGAATGCGAGCCATTCTTCATTAAAATCGGTGGTTGAAATGTCATTTTTGTTCATGACCACGTGCCAGAAGGATTTTTTGATTTTCTCTTTCCAAAATCCAACAAAATGTAAAATTTACCTTAAAATCTTGTAGATAATTTCACCACCTTTCCATTGATATAAAGAACGTGAAAAACTGAGCTCTGGATCGAAAGATATGGCGATTTGAAGTTTTAGGGCAAAATAGGGCCAAATCGGGTCACTTTGATATTTTTGGCCTGGACACGTGGCGAGTTCTGATTGGCTGCAGGCCTTCTAGGGGAAAATTTCCCACAAAAACTCCACTGAGCCATAACTTGAAAAATACATGAGTTAGGAGGAAAAATTTACCTTTCTGGAAAGCTAAGAAAGAGCTCTATCCAATGGTGCCATTTCCAAAAGGTTTTGAGTTCCTGAAAAGAAAAATTTTGTGACTGAGGCACAAGAGAGGGAAGAATGAGAGGAGTTAGCCACAAAATGAGCAGGGGGCACATTTTGGATAACACAAACCTTCATAACCAAATGGGGAACTTTTGCATTCGGGAAAATGCCATTTGGGCATCCAACGCCGGTGCTACCTTCCAAAGGGCAATGGACATGGCGTTGAAAGGTTTGATTAACAACGTGGTGCTGATTTACCTTGATGATATCACTATTTTTTTCTAAGAATGCAGCGGAGACCACCTCTCTCATTTGAGACAAGTCTTCACGAGGTGCAGGAGATTTGGAGTGTCTTTGAATCCTAAGAAGTGTATCTTTCTTGCACATGAAGGAAAGCTCCTTGGCCATATTGTCTCCAAAGAAGGATTAGCAATTGATCCAGAGAGGGTTGAAGCCATAAGAGCACTACCATTGCCAAGCCACAAGAAGGCCCTTCAGAGTTTCTTGGGGAGAATAAACTTTGTCTGGAGGTTTGTCCCAGATTTTGTAGCCCTTGTCAAGCCCATCACCAAAATGTTAAAGAAGAGCATGGCTTTCAAGTGGACAGCAGAAGGCAAGGAGAGTTTTGAAGCAATCAAAGAAGCTATCTCTCAAGCACCAACTCTCATCAACCCAGATTTCTCCAAGGATTTCATCCTCTATGCATTTGGAGGTAATGATACTATTTCTGCCATTTTGGTATAGCAGAACAAGGACAACGATGAGCAACCAATTGCTTTCTTCAGCCGAGCCTAGATGACTATGAGGTGAGGTACTCTTTTATTGAGAAGCATGTCTTGGCGGCAATCGAAGCTTGAAGAAATTCAAGCATTTAGTCTCAAACAACAAGGTCCAGTTGCTGGTCTCACATCTTTGGGGTTAAGGACTTCCTCCTCAACAAAGATTTGAACAAGAAAAGGGCGGTTGGATCACCTGTGTCATGGAGTATGACATTGAGATCAAAATCACCAAGCTGGTAAGAGGAAAAGGATTGTGTGAGCAGCTGGGTTTTGGGAAGCAAAAGAAGCATGCAATGAAGGAGAGGCTATTTTGATTCAAGATAGCCATAAGTCCATGTGGCACTCAAGAAGAAAAAAATGCTGCCCCCACTCATTGCTAGACCCAAGGTATAATGCACTTCCTAAACACAGGCCTATGCCCTCCGGAGATGAACAAGACCCAAAGAAGACACTTCAGATTGTAGGCTATCCCATATGCCATTGTTGATGGAGTTTTGTTCAAGAAAGATGTGAATGGAGTGCTTCTTTGAGATGCATTAGCACAAATCAGATTCATAGGGTGTTAGAAGAGTTCCATGGTGGATCAGTGGTGGGCATGTCATTTTGCACCGAGAGTAACAAATTGACTCTAAAAATCATGAAGGCTAGTTATTATTGGACTAAAATTTTCAGTGATTGCTATGCATGGATTAAGAGGTGTAAGAATTGTGTGTTCTTCACAGGAAAAGAGAGACTTTCTACCCTTCCATTACATCCAATCTTAGTTGACCATCATTCATGCAATGGGGTTTGGACTTCATTGAGTCATTAATCCTAATTCAAGTCAAGAGCACAAATGGATTTTGACACCACGGACTACTTCACCAAGTGGACTCAAGCAAGTAGCACTCAAAAGCAAATGAGTCCAACATCTTAGACTTTTATGAGGGGATAGCAACCAGATTTGGTATACCTGCTACAATAATCTCAGATAATGCATTGGCATTCATTGGATCCAAGGTGACTGAGTGGGCTGTCAAGAATGGGATCTACCTAAGCACTTCATCAAACTATTACCCTCAAGGTGATGGCCAAGCCGAGTCTACAAACAAGAACTTGTTGAGGATCATTAGGAGGAACCTTGATGAGAATTAGAGGTCTTGGCATACCAAATTGAAATCAGCCTTATGGGCTGATAGGATAACTCCCAAGAGATCCACGGGTAACTCTCCATTCAAGCTTGTTTATGGAAGAGAGGCAATCTTGCCCATGTCACTTGAGTTGCCAACATTGGAACTCATGAAGCAATTAGAGTTGCTAGAGTTTGAGCCCATGGAGGTGAGATATTCGAGTTGATGGAGCTGCGGGAGGTCGGAAAATAGGAATCCCAAGCAATGGAAAAGGATCAAGCTTTGATCAAAAAGACCTTTGATAGGAAGGCCAAGGATAGATCTTTTCAGGTTGGAGATCTAGTGTTGAAATGGGATGTGGATAGAGCAAAACCGGGAAGGCGTTCAAAATTTGATGCCATTTGGAGTGGCCCATACATGGTCACGAAGTGCAAAAACAAGATAATGCTTTCCAATTGGCCTCATTGGATGGTGAAGAAGAACTGCAGATTCCAGATCAATGGAATATATCTCAAGCGTTGCTTCTAGAGGGAAATTTACCACCTTGTAAATATTAGATTAGATTTTCATTCCTCCAAGTTCTTTGCACATTGTTTTGCTTTGTAGGTTAGTTTTGCTTTCCCTAAGTGCTTTGGTACAGCTTGCTGTCCTTGGAGATGTTTTGTAGTCCTTGCTTCCATCATGTGATATTCCATCTTCCTCCTTGCACATTCTAAGTTAGTTGAGGTTCTAAACAGAATATTTGATGACTCCACGCATAATGGACTACTTTAGGCAAGCTGGTATTTTCATCTAGCGGGCATATGACCCCTCCGAGTCACCAAAATTGTAATCCAAAATAGTGCCCTATCTCATTTTTGTGGCTAACTCCTTGTGTTCTTGTCTCTTTTGTGCCTCGAGTCTACATTTTTGATTTTTAGGCACTCAAGGCTTTCTGGAAATGGCACCATCGGATAGAGCTCTCTCTCGGCTTTCCGAGAAGGTAAAGTTTGCCTCCTAACTCCTTATATTTTTCAAGTTATGGCTCGGTGGAGTTTTTGTGGAAAATTTTCCCATTTGAGGCTTGTAGCCAATAGGAAGGCTGCCACGTGGCAGATGAGTTCGGGGGTTGGAGGCAAATATGAATTTTTTTCGAAAAGAGTATAAAAATATCGATTTTCAATGGAAAACCGGCGGAAAAGTGAAGGAGAGAGAATTCCAGAGTGAATTAGAGTTTGCCACGTGGCATCCGACCAACGAGCGTGGGGAATTTTTGAAAATTTTCCAAAGACAAAAAAAAGGTAAAATTTGAAATTTTTTTCCCGATCCATTTTTGGGTTGTTTTTGCCCTAAATCTTCAAATGATCATATCTTTTGATCCAGAGCTCGATTTTCACATTCTTTATATCATTGGAAATATGTTATAATTCTCTACATGATTCCATGGTCAATTTCTAATTTTGGTTTAGTTTGGAGAGAGAAAATTCAAAAACGGTTCTGATACGTGTCCATGGCGAAATGACATTTCAACAACCAAATTTAATACAAAAATGGGTCGCATTCTTCTCAATATGGTCAAAAATGATAAGGTATGGGTTTGTAAGGTCCTCCATGCTGTTTTAATGCATTTTCCATCAATGAGGAATGGGCTCCCATGTTTTTACATTTTCTCTCTCCTGGGCTCGACCCATGCAATACCTTGTAAAAAGCCGATTTGGCTCATTTCTTCATGGTTGAACAGTTTTGGTATAGAAAACTTCTTCTTTCACCTCTAGCAAGTGATAGTTGTAAGAATCGGACCTTTTTCAAGTATTGTAGCAGGTTTATACCTCTTTGAGGGTGGAATGCAAGAGATTTTTACATGGAATTGACAAAGGTGCAAACTCGTGAATGCTTCCAGTCCTCTGTTTGTATTGTTTTACTTGATTTTAAGACCTCTAATTACATCTATCAGCTTGTGTATGTTTTCCCTTGTTGCATTTCATGAATTTGTGTCTATTTACATGGCAAAAATGTTTCACCACTCCTTTTGGTGCATCACCATCTTTAGTTTAGTTTCATTTTCACATTTTTATCCCCTGTCTCCTTGCAATTTAGAGTAGCATTAGGATCTGAACCTTTGTAGTTGTGCAAAATATAGATCTAAATCTAGGGAAAATTTTAGTGGGAATATTCATAATATGGCGAATATTGCATTTTTGAAAACTTTGAAAAGGTGAATTTTTTTGCACAATCAATGACCTCTGTTCACCTAAAAATTACACTTTAATTTTTTTAGGGGTCGGCCGCTACCCTTGAAAAATATCCCCTATATAAACCTAGATTATTCGCCAGTAGAACACTTCTACTTCACATTTTTCAACAATATGATATATCTTGTATTATAGACACGTGTGAGGGATAAGTTATTGATGCGTGACAAGGATGGTTTGTAGACAAGGAGATAATCTTAGATATTGACGCATAGTAGACGCATGACAAAGATTTTGTTGACGAGCGACATGGAGAATTTTTCGATGCAAAAAAAGAGGGCAGAGGCTACAGACGCGTGATAGGATATTTCCTGTCGTGCGTCAAAAAAATGCAATGACATGTGTTACTAGACCTCAGTGACGCGTGTCAACAACCCTGTTGTCACGCATCAAAGAGGTCTAGTCACGCGCATCACTAGACGTCTTTGATGCGCGACAACGGGGTTGTTGGCGCGCGTCACTTAAGCCTAGTGACGCGCGTCACTGGACCTCTTTGAAACGCATCAACAAGGTTGTTGACATGCGTCACTGAGGCCTAGTGACGCGTGTCACTACACCTCAGTGACACACATCAAAAACTGTGTTGATGCACGTCAAAGAGGTCTAGTGACACATGTCAACACGGTTGTTGACATGTGTCACTCGAGGTCTGGTGACGCGTGTCACGAGGTCTAGTGGCGTGTGTCATCGAGGTCTAGTGACGCGTGTCACTGAGGGTGTTGTCTGACCTTGATGGATAGTTGATGCATGACAAGGAGGTGTACAATGATATTGATGAATAGCGATTCATGACAAAGAGTTTGTTGACACACAACATGGAGATTTTTTGGTGAGAAAGTAGAGGGCGGAGGCTGCAGACACACGACAGGAGATTTTGCTATCGCATGTCAAAAAAATGCAATGACGCGCGTCACTAGACCTCAGTGACGCATGCCAACAACCTTGTTGACACATGTAAAAGAGGTCTAGTGACGCGCGTCACTCAGAGTCTTTGTCGAACACATAATCTAATCTGACGAGCCTCTATTCTCGGAGATTCCTCTCTCATTTTCACAAGTCCCACAGATTAGAGAGAGGTTTCCATGTTGTGTAATCACACCTGGATGCATAAAATGTCAATTCAAAACCTTGATTTGCATCTAGGGGTGTTGCTAATTTGCAACAACGGTGCATGACATAAAGTGTCGACATGATGAAATTTGCACCTTGGCGTAGGTAAAGGGTGAATGACATAAGGTGTCGACATGAAGAAATTCACGCCTTAGAGTAAGTAAAGGATGCACGACATAACATGTCGACATGAAAAAATTTGCGGCTTAGTGCACGTAAAGGGCACACGATATAAGGTGTCGACATGAACAAATTAGCGCCTTACTGGCGCAATTAAAGCACGCACGACATAAGGTATCAACATGAATAAATTCACAACTTGGCACGAGAGTAAAGGACACACGACATAAGGTGTCGACATGAAGAAATTCACGCCTTGGTGCGGTAAAGGGTGCACGACATAAGTCATCCACTGAAAAAAATTTCACCTTGGCGTAGGTAAAGGGCGCACGACATAAGGTGTCGACATGAAGAAATTTGTGGCTTGGCGGAGGTAAAAGGCACACGACATAAGGTGTCGACATGAAGAAATTCACGCCTTGGCACGAGTAAAGGGCGCATGACATAAGGTGTCGACATGAAGAAATTCGCAACTTAGCACAGTAAAGAGTGCGACGACATAAGGTGTCGACATGAAGAAATTCACGCCTTGGCGCGAGTAAAGGGTTCACAACATAAGGTGTCGACATGAACAAATTTACGCCTTGAGTGCAAGGTAAAGGGCACACGACATAAGGTGTCGACATGAAGAAATTTGTGCCTTAGCGTAGGTAAAGGGTGCACGACATAAGGTGTCGACATGAAGAAATTTGTGCCTTGGCACAGGTAAAGGGCACACGACATAAGGTGTCAACATGAAGAAATTTGCGCCTTGGTGTAGGTAAAGGGTGTATGACATAAGGTGTCGACATGAAGAAATTCACAACTTGGCGTAGGTAAAGGGCACATGACATTCGGTGTTGACATGAAGAAACTCGTGCCTTGGCACAGTAAGGGAGTGCACGACATAAGGTGTCGACATGAAAAAAATTCACGCCTTAAAACATGTAAAGGGCACACACGACATAAGTTGTCGACATGAACAAATTCGTGCCTTGGAGTGCAGTAAAGGGCACATGACATAAGGTGTCGACATGATGAAAATCGTGCCTTAGCATAGGTAAAGGGCGCCACGACATAAGTTTGTCGACATGAAGAAATTTTTCCACGCACGTGTAAAGGCGCACGACATAAGGTGTCAACATGAATAAATTCACGCCTTGAAGCGGTAAGGGGCACACGACATAAGGTGTCGACTTGAAGAAATCGCGCCTTGGTTCGGAGTAAAGGGCGCACGACATAAGGTGTAGACATGAAGAAATTTGTGCCTTGGCACGAGGTAAAGGCAGCGACAACAAAAGGTGTCAACATGAAGAAATTCGCGCCTTGGTGCGAGTAAAGGCGCCACGATATAAGGTGTTGACATGAACAAATTCGCACCTTAGGCATAGGTAAAGGGTGCATGACCTAAGGTGTCGACATGAAGATATTTGTGCATTGGAGCAGTAAAGGATGAATGACATAAGCTATTGAAATGAAGAAATTTGTGCCCTTGCATAGGTAAAGGACGCACGACATAAGGTTTCGACATGAAGAAATTCGTACCTGGAAGGCGTAGTAAAGGGCGCACGACATAAGCTGTCGACATGAAGAAATTTGTGCCTTAGCACGGGTAAGGGTGAAACGACATAAGGTTTTGACATGAAGAAATTTGCACCTTAAGCGCGGAAAAGGGCACATGACATAATGTGTTAACATGAAGAAATTCGCACCTTAGTGCGAGGTAAAGTGCATAACATAAGGTATCAACATGAAGCATTTCACGCCTGTGCACGGTAAAGGTGCATGACATAAGGTGTCGACATGAAGAAATTTGTGCCTTAGCATAGGTAAAGGCGTGGACATGAAACAATTCGCCCTTGGTGGAGGTAAAAGGCGCACGATATAAGGTGTCATTATGAAGAAATTTGCACCTTTGCGTAGGTAAAGGGCGCATGACATAAGGTTTCTAAATGAATAAATTCACGCCTTTGCGAATGTAAAGGTGCACGACATAAGGTGTCAACATAAAGAAATTCACCCATTGGCATAGGTAAACGATGCACGACATAAGGAGTTGACATGAAGAAATTTGCACCTTGGCGAAAGTAAAGGGCGCATGACATAAGGTGGCGACAAGAAGAAATTCACACCTTGGTGTAGGTAAAGGCACACAACATAAGGTGTCAACATGAATAAATTTGTGCCTTGGTGTGGGTAAAGGCGCATGACATAAGGTGTCGACATGAAGAAATTTGCGCCTTGGCGCAAAGTAAAGGAAGTGCACGACATAAGATGTTGACATTAAGAAATTCCCACCCATGCACAAGTAAAGCGTGCATGACATAAGGTGTCGACATGAAGAAATTCACGCCTTGGCATAGGTAAAGGGTGCACGACATAAGGGGTCGACATGAAGAATTCGTGCCTTGGCGCACGTAAAGGGTGTACGACATGGGGTGCTAACATGAAGAAATTCGCACCTTGGTGCGGGTAAAGGGCATACAACATAAGGTGTTGACATGAACAAATTCATGCCTTGGTGCGAGTAAAGTGCGCAATGAAAAAAGGTGTCGACTCGAAGAAATCCACGCCTTGGAGCGGGTAAAGGGCACACGACATAACGTGTCGACATGAAGAAATTTCTAGCTTAGGCGTAGGTAAAGGGCGCATGACATAATGTGTCGACATGAAGAAATTCACGCCTTGGCGTAGGTAAAGAGTGCACGACATAAGGTGTCATCAATAAGAAATTCGTGCCTTGGTGTAGGTAAAGGGCACATGACATAAGGTGTCGACATGAACAAATTCGCGCCTTGAGTGCGGGTAAAGGCGCACAAAATAAAGTGTCAACATGAAGAAATTTGTGCCTTGGTGTAGGTAAATTACACATGACATAAGATGTTGACATGAAGAAACTCAATTGTTAAGCGCAGGTAAAGGGCGCCACATAAGGTGTCGACATGAACAAATTCGCACCTTAGGCGTAGGTAAAGGGTGCCACGACATAAGGTATTGACATGAAGAAATTCACGTGTTGCGAAGGTAAAGGTCGCACGACATTAGGTGTTGGCGTGAAGAAATTTATGCCTTAATGCGTAAAGGGCACATGACATAAGGTGTCGACACGAAGAAATTCGCGCCTTAGTGCGGAGTAAAGGCGTCGACATAAACATAAGTCGTCATCGACAATAAGAAATTCACACCTTAGCACAGTAAAGGGCGCATGATTAAGGTGTCGACATGAAGAAATTCGTGCCTTGGCACGCAGTAAAGTCGCACGACATAAGGTATCGACATGAAGAAATTCCCGCCTTGGTGCGGAGTAAAGGGCGCACGCGACATAAGGTTTCGACATAAAGAAATTTGCGCCTTAGGCGTAGGTAAAGGGCGCATGACATAAGGTGTCGACATGAAGCAATTCACACCTTGGCGTAGGTAAAGGGTGCATGGCATAAGGTGTCAACATGAAGAAATTCACACTTGTGCAGGGCAGAACCGACGTATGTCATAAGGTGTCAACATGAAGAAATTCATACCTTGGTGCAAGTAAAGGGCGCACGACATAAGGTGTCAACATGAAGAAATTTCGCACCTTGCCACAGGTAAAGCGCGTACAACATAAGGTGTCGACATGAAAAAATTCATGCCTTGGCACAGGTAAAGGGCACACGACATAAGGTGTCGACATGAAGAAACTCACACCTTAGAGTATGTAAAGGGCACATGACATAAGGTGTCGACATGAAGAAATTTGCGCCTTGGCGCAGTTAAAGTGCACATGACATAAAGAGTCGACATGAAGAAATTAGCACCTTGGTGCAGGTAAAGGGTGCACGAGATAAGGAGTCGACATAAAGAAATTTACACCTTGGCATAGATAAAGGGTGCATGACATAAGGTGTCAACTAGAAGAAATTTGCTCCTTGGCGTAGGTAAAGGGATCACGACATAACCTGTCGACATGAAGAAATTCCTGCCTTGGCACAGGTAAAGGGCGCATGACATAAGGTGTCGACATGAAGAAATTTGTGCCTTGGTACAAGTAAAGGGCGCACGAAATAAAGTGTCGACATGAACAAATTCACGCCTTGGCGTAGGTAAAGGGCGCACGACATAAGGTATCGACATGAAGAAATTCGTTCCTTAAGCACAGGTAAAGCATGCGCGACATAAGGTGTCGACATGAAGAAATTCATTCCTTAGCGCGAGACATAAGGTTTGAAATAAGCTATCGACATGAAGAAATTTGCGCCTTAAGCGAGAGTAAAGGGTGCGAACATAAGGTGTCGACATGAAGAAATTTACACCTTGGCGTAGGTAAGGGGTGCACAACATAAGGTGTCAACATGAAAAAATTCTTGCCTTGGCATAGGTAAGTGGCGCCACGACATAAGGTGTCGACATGGAGAAATTCATGGCTTAAGGCGCAAGTAAGGGCGCACATAATAATTGTTTTGACATGAAGAAATTTTAACCTTTGCATAGCTAAAGGGCACACGACATAAGGTGTCAACATGAAGAAATTCGTGCCTTGGAGTAGGTAAAGGGTGCAAGACATAAGTTGTCAACATGATGAAAATAATGCCTTGGCATAGGTAAAGGGCACACGACATAAGGTGTCAACATGAAAATATTCACGCCTTGGTGCAGGAAAAGGTTGCACATCATAAGGTTTTGACATGAAGAAATTCACGCCTTGGCGAAGATAAAGGGCACACAACATAAGGTTGACATGAATAAATTTGTGCGTTAGCACGGGTAAAGGGCGCACAACATAAGGTGTCAACATGAAGAGATTTGTGCCTTAGCGAAAGGTAAAGGTGGACTGACATAAGGTGTCGACATGAAGAAATTTGTGCCTTGGTGTAGGTAAAGGACACATGACATAAGGTGTCGACATGAAGAAATTCACACCTTGGCGCAGATAAAAGGCATACGTCATAAGCTGTCGATATCAAGAAATTTACACCTTGGCATAGGTAAAGGGCGCATGACATAAGGTGTCGACATGAACAAATTCATGCCTTGGCATAGGTAAAGGGCGCATGACATAAGGTGTCAACAAGAAGAAATTCATGCCTTGGTGCAGGTAAAGGGTGCACGACATAAGGTGTCGACATCAAGAAATTCATGCCTTGGTGCGGAGTAAAGGGCACCACGACATAAGGTGTCGACATGAAGAAATTTGTTCCTTGGCGTAGGTAGGGGTGCACAACATAAGGTGTCGACATGAAGAAATTCACACTTTGGTGTAGGTAAAGGCACAGGACATAAGGTGTCAACATGAAGAAATTCATGCCTTGGTGCGGGTAAAGGGTGCACGACATAAGGTGTCGACATGAAGAAATTCATTCCTTAGCGCGAGTAAATGGCACACGACATAAAGTGTCAACATGAAGAAATTTGTGCATTAGTGTAGGTAAAGGACACATGACATAAGGTGTTGATATGAAGAAACTCACGCCTTAGCGCAGGTAGAGGGTTCACGACATAAGGTGTCGACATGAACAAATTTGTACCTTAGGGTAGGTAAAGGGCACGGGACATAAGGTATTGACATGAATAAATTCGTGCCTTAGCGAACGTAAAGGACGCACAACATAAGGTGTCGACATGAAGAAATTTGTGCCTTAATGTAGGTAAATGGCGCATGACATATGGTGTCAACATGAAAAATTCTCTCCTTGGCACAGGTAAAGGGTGCATGACATAAGGTGTCGACATGAAGACATTCACGTCTTGGCACAGGTAAAGGGCACAGAACATAAGGTATCGACATGAAGAAATTCACGCCTTGGCACAGGTAAAGGGTGCATGACATAAGGTGTCGACATGAACAAATTTACGCCTTGGTGCAGGTAAAGGGCACACGACATAAGGTGTCGACATGAAGAAATTTACACCTTGGCGCAGGTAAAGGGTGCATGACATAAGTTGTCGACATGAAGAAATTCTGCGTTGGTCTTTGGTAAAGGGTGCACGACATAAGGTGTCAACATGAAGAAATTTGTGCCTTGGTGTAGATAATGGGTGTATGACATAAGGTGTCGACATAAAGAAATTCACAACTTAGCACGAGTTAAGGGCGTGACACTCGTGTGTCGACATGAAGAAATTCATGCCTCGGTAGAGGTAAGGGCGCACGACATAAGGTGTCGACATGAAGAAATCGCTCTTGGCATAGGTAAAGGGTGCACAACATAATTTGTCGACATAAACAAATTCGCGCCTTGGTGCGGTAAAGAGCACACGACATAAGGTGTCGACATGAAGAAAATCGCGCCTTGGCACAGGTAAAGGGCGCACGACATAAGCTGTCGACATGAAGAAATTTGTGCCTTGGCACAAGTAAAGGGCGCATGACATAAGGTGTCGACATGAAGAAATTGACGCCTTAATGGCGCAGCTAAAGGGTGCCGCGACATAAGGTGTCGACATGAAGAAATTCACGCCTTGGTGCAGGTAAAGGGCGCATGACATAAGGTGTAGACATGAAGAAATTTGTGCCTTGGCGCAGATAAAGGGCACACGACAAAAGGTGTCAACATGAAGAAATTCATACATTGGTGTAGGAAAGGGCACACGATATAAGGTGTTGACATGAACAAATTTGTGCCTTAGCACGAGTAAAGGTGCCACGACATAAGCTTTCGACATGAAGATATTTGTGCCTTGGCATAGGTAAAGGACTAACGAGATAAGGTGTCGACATGAAGAAATTCGTGCCTTGGCATAGGTAAAGGATGCACGATATAAGGTGTCGACATGAAGAAATTCGTAACTTGGCGCAGGTAAAGGGCGCATGACATAAGGTGTCGACATGAAGAAATTTTGCCATGGCACAAGTAAAGGGTGCATGACATAAGGTGTCAACATGAAGAAATTAGTGCCTTGGTGTAGGTAAAGGGCACATAGCATAAGGTATCAACATGAAGAATTTTACACCTTAGCAGAGGTAAAGGGTGCATGACATAAGCTGTCGACATGAAGAAATTTTTTTCTTGGCATAGGTAAAGGCGCGTGACATAAGGTGTCGACATGAAAAAATTCGTGCATTGGCAAGTGTCGACATGAAGAAATTAACGCCTTGGCGTAGGTAAAGGGCGCACGACATAAGGTGTCAACATGAAGAAGTTCGTCCCTTGGTGCAGGTAAAGGGCACACGACATAAGGTGTCGACATGAAGAAATTCACGCCTTGGCGTACTTAAAGTGCGCCGCGACATAAAGTGTCAACATGAAGAAATTTGTGCCTTAGTGTAGGTAAAGGGCACATGACATAAGATGTTGACATGAAGAAACTCGTGTCTTAGAGCAGATAAAGGGTGCACGACATAGGGTGTCGACATGAACAAATTCGCACCTTGAACAAATTCGGACCTTGGCTTAGGTAAAGGGCGCACGAGATAAGGTATTGACATGAAGAAATTCTCGCCTTGGAGAAGGTAAAGGTCACATGAAATAAGGTGTCGATATGAAGAAATTTGTGCCTTAATGCAGGTAAAGGGCGCATGACATAAGGTGTCGACATGAAGAAATTTGTGCCTTAGCACGAGTAAAGAAGGCGCCACGACATAAGCGTCGACAATAAGAAATTCACGCCTTAGCACAGGTAAAGGGCGCATGACATAAGGTGTCGACATGAAGAAATTCGCGCCTTGGTACAGGTAAAGGGTGCACGACATAAGGTTTCGACCTGAAGAAATTCACGCCTTGGTGCAGGTAAAGGGCACACGACATTAGGTGTCGAAATAAAGAAATTTATGCCTTGGCGTAGGTAAAGGGCGCACGACATAAGGTGTCGACATGAAGAAATTCACACCTTGGCATAGGTAAAGGGCACACGACATAAGGTGTCAACATGAAGAAATTCATGCCTTGGTGCAGGTAAAGGGTACATGACATAAGGTGTCGACATGAAGAAATTCATGCCTTGGTGCAAGTAAAGGGCACACGACATAAGTTGTCAAAATGAAGAAATTTTGTGCCTTAGATGGTAAAGTGCGCATAAAATAAGGTGTCGACATGAAAAAATTCATGCCTTAGCACGAGTAAAGGGCGCCACGAAATAAGGTGTCGACATGAAGAAATTCATACCTTAGCACGGAGTAAAGGGCACATGACATAAGGTGTTGACATGAAGAAATTGCGCCTTTGCGTAGGTAAAGGGCACATGACATAAAGAGTCGACATGAAGAAATTAGCACCTTAAGCGCGGAGTAAAGGGTGCACGAGATAAGGAGTCGACATGAGGAAATTTAAACCTTGGCATAGATAAAGGGTGCACGACATAAGGTGTCGACATGAAGAAATTCACGCCTTACGCAGAGTAAAGGTGCACGACATAACTGTCGACATGGAGAAATTTGTGCCTTAGCACGAGTAAAGGGCGCCACGACATAAGGTGTCGACATGAAGAAATTTGTGCCTTGGCAAAAGTAAAGGGCACACGACATAAAGTGTCGACATGAAAAAATTTGCGCCTTAAGCGTATGTAAAGGCGCATTACATAAGGTATCGACATGAAGAAATTCACGCCTTTATGTACAGGTAAAGCGCACCACGACATAAGGTTTCTACATGATGAAATTCATGCCTTAGCACGAGACATAAGGTTTCGACATAAGGTGTCGACATGAAGAAATTCGCCTTAGCATAGGTAAAGGCGCACGACATAAGGTGTCGACATGAAGAAATTGCACCTTAGGCGCAGGTAAGGGGCGCATGACATAAGGTGTCAACATGAAAAAATTCTCACCTTGCGATAGGTAAGTGGCACACGACATAAGGTGTCGACATGAAGAAATTTGTGGCTTGGCGCAGGTAAGGGGTGCCCATAATAAGTGTTTTGACATGAAGAAATTTACACCTTGCATAGGTAAAGGCACACGACATAAGGTGTCGACATGAAGAAATTCATGCCTTGGAGCTAGTAAAGGGCACATGACATAAGGTCAACATGAAGAAAATCACGCCTTGGCATAGGTAAAGCACACACGACATAAGGAGTCGACATGAAGAAATTCATGCCTTGGTGTAGGTAAAGGTTACACATCATAAGGTTTTGACATGAAGAAATTCACGCCTTACTGGAGGTAAAGGGCGCATACGACATAAAGTGTCGACATGAAGAAATTTTCACCTTGGCATGGGTAAAGGGCACACAACATAAGGTGTCAACATGAAGAAATTCGTGCCTTGCAAAGGTAAATGGCGCAGGACATAAGGTGTCGACATGAAGAAATTTGCACACCTTAGTGAAGGTAAAGGGCGTATGACATAAAAATTTATCGACATGAAGAAATTAACACCTTGGTGAAGGTAAAGGGCGTATGACATAAGGCTTTATCGACATGAAGAAATTCACACCTTGGCACGAGTAAAGGGCGCAGGACATAAGGTGTCGACATGAAAAAATTTGTGCCTTAGCACGCAGTAAATGGCGCCACCGACATAAGGTGTCAACAAGAAGAAATTCATGCCTTGGTGCACAAAAGGGCACACAACATAAGGTGTCGACATCAAGAAATTCACGCCTTGGTGCAGGTAAAGGGCACACGACATAAGGTGTCAACATGAAGAAATTTGTACCTTAAGCGTAGGTAAAGGGTGCACAACATAAATTTGTCGACATGAAGAAATTCACGCTTTGGCATAGGTAAAGGGCACATGACATAAGGTGCCGACATGAAGAAATTCATGCCTTGGCACACCTTAAAAGGCGCACAATATAAAGTGTCAAGATGAAGAAATTTGTGCCTTAGTGCAGGTAAAGGGCACATGAGATAAGGTGTTGACATGAAGAAACTCACAACTTAGCACAGGTAGAGGGTGCACGACATAAGGTGTCGACATGAACAAATTCGCACCTTGAACAAAATCGCACCTTGGCGTAGGTAAAGGCGCCACAACATAAGGTATTGACATGAAGAAATTCGCGCCTTGGCGAAGGTAAAGGGTGCACAACATAAGGTGTCGACATGAAGAAATTTGTGACTTAATGCAAGTAAAGGGCGCATGACATAAGGTGTCAACATGAAGAAATTATCTCCTTAGCACAAGTAATGGGTGCAGGACATAAGGTGTTGACATGAAGACATTCGCGTCTTGGAGCAGGTAAAGGGCACAGAACATAAGGTATCGACATGAATAAATTCACACCTTAGCGCAGGAGTAAGGGTGCATGACATAAGGTGTCGACATGAACAAATTTATGGGTTGGTGCGGAGTAAAGGGTGCCGCGACATAAGGTGTCGACATGAAGAAATTCACACCTTAGCGGGTAAAGCGTGCACGACATAAGGTGTCGACATGAAGAAATTTGCACCTTAGCGCGAGAGTAAGGCGCATGACATAAGTTGTCAACATGAAAAATTTGTGCCTTGGTGTAGGTAAAGGGTGTATGACATAAGGTGTCGACATGAAGAAATTGTGCCTTAGCGCGAGTAAAGGGTGCACGACATAAGTCATCGACATGAAGAAATTTGTGCCTTAGCACGCAGGCAAAGGGCACCACGACATAAGGTGTCAACATGAATAAATTAACGCCTTGACGCAGCTAAGGGCGCCACGACATAAGGTGTCGACATGAAGAAATTCGCACCTTGGTAGAGGTAAAGGGCGGATGACATAAGGTGTAGATATGAAGAAATTTGTGCCTTGAAGCGCGAGGTAAAGGGCACACGACAAAAGGTGTCAACATGAAGAAATTCGCACCTTGGTGTAGGTAAAGGGCACACGATATAAGGTGTTGACATGAACAAATTCGTGCCTTAGCACGAGTAAAGGCGCGTGACATAAAGGTGTCGACATGAAAATATTTACACCTTGGTGCAGTAAGGGCGAACGACATAAGGTGTTGACATGAAGAAATTTGTGCCTTGGCATAGGTAAAGGACACACGAAATAAGGTTTCGACATGAAGAAATTCATATCTTGAGTGCGGAGGTAAAGGCGCCTGACATAAGTTGTTGACATGAAGAAATTTGTGCCTTAGCACGGAAAGGAGTGCACGACATAAGTTGTTGACATGAAGAAATGTGCACCTTGGTGCGCGGAGTAAAGGCGCATGACATAAGGTGTCAACATGAAGAAATCGTGCCTTGCAGTACAGTAAAGGGCGCATAACATAAGGTATCAACATGAAGAATTTCAAGCCTTGGCATAGGTAAAGGGTGCATGACATAAAAATTTGTCGACATGAAGAAATTCATGGCTTGGGATAAGTAAAGGCGTATGACATAAGGTGTTGACACGAAATAATTTGCGCCTTAGCACGAGTAAAGGCGTCACGACATAAGGTGTCGTTATGAAGAAATTTACCTTTCGTAGGTAAAGGGCGTATGACATAAGGTTTCCACATGAATAAATTCAAGCCTTTGTGAATGTAAAGGGTGCATGACATAAGGTGTCAACATAAAGAAATTCGACCCTTGGCATAGGTAGACGGTGCCACACATTAGGAGTTGACATGAAGAAATTTGTGCCTTGGTGAATGTAAAGGGCACATGACATAAGGTGGCGACATGAAGAAATTCACACCTTGGCGTAGGTAAAGGGCGCATGACATAAGGTGTCGACATGAAGAAATTTGTTCCTTGGTGCAGGTAAAGGGCGCACGACATAAGGTGTCGACATGAAGAAATTTACGTCTTGGTGCAGGTAAAGGGTCCATGACATAAGCTATCGAGATGAAGAAATTCGCGTTAGCACAAGTAAAGGGCGCATGACATAAGGTGTCGACCTAAAGAAATTCACGCGTTAGAGTGCGAGGTAAAGGGCACATGACATAAGGTGTCGACATAAAGAAATTTGCGCCTTGGTGTAGGTAAAGGGCGCACGATATAAGGTGTCGACATGAAAAAATTCATGCCTTGGCGTAGGTAAAGGGTGCATGACATAAAGTGTCAACATGAAGAAATTTGTGCCTTGGTGCAGGTAAAGGGCACACGACACAAGGTGTCGACATGAAGAAATTCGCGCCTTGGCGCAGGTAAAGGGCGCACGACATAAAGTGTCAACATGAAGAAATTTGTGCCTTAGTGTAGGTAAAGGGCACATGACATAAGATGTTGACATGAAGAAACTCATACCTTAAGCGCGAGTAAAGGGCACCACGACATAAGGTGTCGACATGAACAAATTCACACCTTGAACAAATTCATATTTTAGGCGTAGGTAATGGGCGCACGACATAAGGTATTGACATGAAGAAATTCGAGCCTTAGCGAAGGTAAAGGTCGACGAAATAAGTTGTCGACATGAAGAAATTTGTGCGTTAATGCGGGTAAAGGCGCAACAAAAGGTGTCGACATGAAGAAATTCAGCCTAGGCACTGAGTAAAGGCGCTACGACGACATAAAGTCAACAAGAAGAAATTCATGCCTTGCTTACACGGAGTAAAGGGTGCATGCCATAAGGTGTCGACATGAAGAAATTCGTGCATTGCACAGTAAAGGGTGCACGACATGAATAAATTCACGCCTTGGTCCGAGTAAAGGCGCATGACATAAGGTGTTGATATAAAGAAATTCCGCCTTGGTGTACGTAAAGGGCGCCACGACATAAGGTGTCGACATGAAGAAATTCACACCTTGACCTAGGTAAATGGCATATGACATAAGGTGTCAACATGAAGAAATTCACTCCTTGGTGCGAGTAAAGGGCGCATTACATAAGGTGTCGACATGAAGAAATTCATGCCTTAAGCGCGAGTAAAACCGAGCGACATAAGGTGTCAACATGAAGAAATTTCACCCCTTGCCACAGTTAAAGCGCGCACAACATAAGGTGTCGACATGAAGAAATTCACACCTTGGCACAGGTAAAGGGCACATGACATAAGGTGTCGACATGAAGAAATTTGTGCCTTGGCGCAGGTAAAGGGCACATGACATAAAGTGTCGACATGAAGAAATTAGAACCTCAAGCGCGAGTAAAGGCGCCATCGAGACAAGGAGTCAACATGAAGAAATTTACACCTTGGCGTAGATAAAGGGTGCACGACATAACGTGTCGACATGAAGAAATTCATGCGTTAGCACGAGGTAAAGGCGCGCGACATAAGGTGTCGACATGAAGTAATTTACATCTTAGCAAAAGTAAAGGGCACACGACATAAGGTGTCAACATGAAGAAATTCACACCTTGGTGCATGTAAAGGGCGTATGACATAAGGTGTCGACATGAAGAAATTAAATACCTTAGTGCGAGGTAAAGGCGCACGTCATAAGGTGTCAACATGAAGAAATTGCGTGCCTTGCCACGGAGTAAAGCGCGTCTAACATAAGGTGTCGACATGAAAAAATTCATGCCTTGGCACAGGTAAAGGGCGCACGACATAAGGTGTCGACATGAGGAAACTCACACCTTGGCTTAGGTAAAGGGCACACGACATAAGGTGTCGACATGAAGAAATTCACACCTTAAAAGCGCGATTAAAGGGCACATGACATAAAGAGTCGACATGAAGAAATTAGCACCTTAGGCGGAGGTAAAGGGTGCACGAGATAAGGAGTTGACATGAAGAAATTTACACCTTGGAATAGATAAAGGGCGCATGACATAAGTTGTCAACATGAAGAAATCTCGCGCCTTGGCATAGGTAAAGGGCACACGACATAACTGTCAACATGAAGAAATTCGTGCCTTAGCACGAGTAAAGGGCGCCACGACATAAGGTGTTGACATGAAGAAATTTTCACCTTAGTACAAGTGAAGGGCACATGAAATAAAGTGTCGACATGAACAAATTCGTGCCTTAGGGGTAGGTAAAGGGCACACGACATAAGGTATCGACATGAAGAAATTCGTTCCTTAAGCGCAGTGTAAAGCGTGCACGACATAAAGGTGTCGACATGAAGAAATTCATTCCTTAGTACAGGACATAAAGTTTCGACATAATCTATCGACATGAAGAAATTCGCACCTTAGCGCGAGTGGTAAATTCATGCGCGACATAAGGTGTTGACATGAAGAAATTTGCACCTTGGCGCGCAGTAAGGGGTGCATGACATAAGGTGTCGACATGAAAAATTCTCACCTTGGCATAGGTAAGTGGTGCACGACATAAGGTGTCGACATGAAAAAATTCATGGCTTAAGCGCGCAGGTAAGGGCGCACATAATAAGTGTTTTGACATGAAGAAATTTGCACCTTCGCATAGGTAAAGGGCACACGACGTAAGGTGTCAACATGAAGACATTTGTGCCTTGGAGCGGAGGTAAAGGGCGCATGACATAAGGTGTCAACATGATGAAAATAACACCTTGGCATAGGTAAAGGGCACACGACATAAGGTGTCGACATGAAAATATTCATGCCTTGGTGCAGAGTAGAGGTTACACATCATAAGGTTTTGACATGAAGAAATTCATGCCTTGGCGAAGGTAAAGGGCGCATGACATAAAGTTTCGACATGATGAAATTTGTGCCTTAGCACGGTAAAAAGCGCCACGACATAAGGTGTCGACATGAAGAAATTGATGCCTGGCGCAGCTAAGGGGTGCCACGACATAAGGTGTCGACACTGAAGAAATTCACGCCTTGAAGTGCGGGTAAAGGGCACACGACATAAGATGTAGACATGAAGAAATTTGTGCCTTGGCGCGATAAAGGAGCACACGACAAAAGGTGTCAACATGAAGAAATTCATAAATTGGTGTAGGAAAGGGCACACGATATAAGGTGTTGACATGAACAAATTTTTGCCTTAGCCGCAGTAAAGGCGCACGACATAAGCTTTTGACATGAAGATATTTGTGCCTTAGCGCGCAGTAAAGGCGCCACGACATAAGGTGTCGACATGAAGAAATTTACGCCTTGGCACAAGTAAGGGGTGCATGACATAGGTGTTGACATGAAGAAATTTGTGCCATGTGCGCAGGTAAAGGGTGCATGACATAAGGTGTCAACATGAAGAAATTCATACCTTGGTGTAGGTAAAGGGCACATAACATAAGGTATCAACATGAAGAATTTTTCACCTTAGCGCAGAGTAAAGGGTACATGACATAAGTCATGTCGACATGAAGAAATTTGTTTCTTGGCATAGGTAAAGGGTGCATGACATAAGGTGTCGACATGAAACAATTCATGCATTGGCAAGTGTCGACATGAAGAAATTAATGCCTTGGCATAGGTAAAGGAGCACGACATAAGGTGTCAACATGAAGAAGTTCATCCCTTGGTGCAGGTAAAGGGCACACGACATAAGGTGTCGACATGAAGAAATTCACGCCTTGGCGCAGTTAAAGGGCGCACGACATAAAGTGTCAACATGAAGAAATTTCTGCCTTAGTGTAGGTAAAGGGCACATGACATAAGATGTTGACATGAAGAAACTCGTGTCTTAAGCGCAGTAAAGGGCGCCACGACATAGGGTGTCGACATGAACAAATTCGCACCTTGAACAAATTCGGACGTTGGCTTAGGTAAAGGGCGCACGAGATAAGGTATTGACATGAAGAAATTCTCGCTTGGAGAAGGTAAAGGTCGCGCGACATAAGGTGTCGACATGAAGAAATTTGTGCCTTAATGCGAGGTAAAGGCAGGCGCCACGACATAAGGTGTCGACATGAAGAAATTTATGCCTTAGCACGAGTAAAGGCGCACAACATGAGTTATCGACAATAAGAAATTCACGCCTTAGCACGAGTAAAGGGCGCATGACATAAGGTGTCGACATGAAGAAATTCGTGCCTTGTACGGGTAAAGGGTGCACAACATAAGGTTTCGACATGAAGAAATTCACGCCTTAGTGCGGAGTAAAGGGCGCCACGACATGAGGTGTCGACATAAAGAAATTCGCCTTAAGGCGTAGGTAAAGGGCCACGACATAAGGTGTCGACATGAAGAAATTCACACCTTTGCATAGGTAAAGGCGCACGACATAAGGTGTCAACATGAAGAAATTCATGCCTTGGTGCGAGTAAAGGGTGCATGAGATAAGGTGTCGACATGAAGAAATTCATGCCTTAGTGCAGGTAAAGGGCACACGACATAAGTTGTCAACATGAAGAAATTTCGCGCCTTGCACTGCGAGCACCCGTGCGCGCATAAAATAAGGTGTCGACATGAAAAAATTCATGCCTTAGCCACGCAGAGTAAAGGGCACGAAATAAGGTGTCAACATGAAGAAATTCATACCTTGGCATAGGTAAAGGGCACACGACATAAGGTGTCGACATGAAGAAATTCGCGCCTTTGCGTAGGTAAAGGGCACATGACATAAAGAGTCGACATGAAGAAATTAGCACCTTGGCACAGGTAAAGGGTGCACGAGATAAGGAGTCGACATGAAGAAATTTACACCTTGGCATAGATAAAGGGTGCCCGACATAACGTGTCGACATGAAGAAATTCATGCCTTGGCGCTGGTAAAGGGTGCACGACATAACCTGTCGACATGGAGAAATTCGTGCCTTGGCACAGGTAAAGGGCGCATGACATAAGGTGTCAACATGAAGAAATTTACGCCTTGGCACAAGTAAAGGGCACACAACATAAAGTGTCGACATGAAAAAATTTGTGCCTTGGCGTATGTAAAGGGCGCACTACATAAGGTATCGACATGAAGAAATTCACGCCTTTGCACGGAGTAAGGCGCACCACGACATAAGGTTTCTACATGATGAAATTCATGCCTTAGCGCACGTAGACATAAGGTTTCGACATAAGGTGTCGACATGAAGAAATTGATGCCTTGGCGTAGGTAAAGCGCGCACGACATAAGGTGTCGACATGAAGAAATTTGCACCTTGGAGCATGTAAGGGGCGCATGACATAAGGTGTCAACATGAAAAAATTCTCACCTTACGATAGGTAAGTGGTGCCGCGACATAAGGTGTCGACATGAAGAAATTCGTGGCTTGGCGCAGGTAAGGGGTGCCCATAATAAGTGTTTTGACATAAAGAAATTTGCACCTTGGCATAGGTAAAGGGCACATGACATAAGGTGTCGACATGAAGAAATTCATGCCTTGGAGCTAGTAAAGGGCACATGACATAAGGTGTCAACATGAAGAAAATCACGCCTTGGCATAGGTAAAGCACACACGACATAAGGTGTCGACATGAATAAATTCATGCCTTGGTGCAGGTAAAGGTTACACATCATAAGGTTTTGACATGAAGAAATTCACGCCTTGGCGGACGTAAAGGCGCCACGACATAAAGTGTCGACATGAAGAAATTTGCACCTTGTCATGGGTAAGGGCGCACAACATAAGGTGTCAACATGAAGAAATTTGTGCCTTGGCAAAGGTAAATGGCTCACGACATAAGGTGTCGAAATGAAGAAATTTGCACCTTGGAGGTAAAGGGCGCCGCGACATAAGGTGTCGACATGAAGAAATTAACACCTTGGTGTAGGTAAAGGGCGTATGACATAAGCTGTCGACATGAAGAAATTCACACCTTGGCATAGGTAAAGGGTGCAGGACATAAGGTGTCGACATGAAAAAATTCATGCCTTAGCACGGGTAAATGGCGCACGACATAAGGTTTCAACAAGAAGAAATTCATGCCTTGGTGCACATAAAGGGCGCACAACATAAGGTGTTGACATCAAGAAATTCATGCCTTGGTGCAGATAGAGGGCACACGACATAAGGTGTCAACATGAAGAATTTTGTGCCTTAGCGTAGGTAAAGGGTGCACAACATAAGATTTGTCGACATGAAGAAATTCATGCTTTGGCATAGGTAAAGGGCACATGACATAAGGTGTCGACATGAAGAAATTCGTTCCTTAGCATAGGTAAAAGGCGCCACGACATAAAGTGTCAACATGAAGAAATTTGTGCCTTAGTGCGGGTAAAGGGCACATGAGATAAGGTGTTGACATGAAGAAACTCACAACTTAGCACGGGTAGAGGGTGCACGACATAAGGTGTCGACATGAACAAATCGCACCTTGAACAAATTCTCACCTTGGTGTAGGTAAAGGTGCCACGACATAAGGTATTGACATGAAGAAATTCGCGCCTTGGAAGGTAAAGCGGCACACAACATAAGGTGTCAACATGAAGAAATTTGTGACTTAATGCGGAGTAAAGGGCGCATGACATAAGGTGTCAACATGAAGAAATTATCTCCTTAGCACGGGTAAAGGGTCACGGGACATAAGGTGTTGACATGAAGACATTCGCGTCTTGGAGCAGGTAAAGGCACGAGAACATAAGGTATCGACATGAAGAAATTCACACCTTGGCGTAGGTAAAGGGTGCATGACATAAGGTGTCGACATGAACAAATTTATGCGTTGGTGCAGCTAAAGGGTGCACGACATAAGGTGTCGACATGAAGAAATTCGCACCTTGGGGCAAGTAAAGCGTGCACGACATAAGGTGTCGACATGAAGAAATTTGCACCTTAGCACGAGTAAAGGGCGCCGACATAAGGTGTCAAACATGAAGAAATTTGTGCCTTGGTGTAGGTAAAGGGTGTATGACATAAGGTGTCGATATGAAGAAATTCGTGCCTTAGCGCAGAGTAAAGGGTGCATGACATAAAGTTTATCGACATGAAGAAATTTGTGCCTTAGCACGAGGAAAAGGCGCCACGACATAAGGTGTCGACATGAATAAATTAACGCCTTGACCACGACTAAGGGTATTACGCCACGACATAAGGAGTCGACATGAAGAAATCGCACCTTGGAGCGGTAAAGGAGTAAAGCGGCGATGACATAAGGTGTAGACATGAAGAAATTTGTGCCTTAGAAAGCGCGAGGAGTAAAGGAGCACACGACAAAGGTGTCAACATGAAGAAATTTGCACCTTGGTGTAGGTAAATTACACGATATAAGGTGTTGACATGAACAAATTCGTGCCTTAGCACGGGTAAAGGGCACCACGACATAAAGGTGTCGACATGAAAATATTTGCACCTTAGTGCGAGGTAAAGGATGAACGACATAAGGTGTCGACATGAAGAAATCGTGCCTTGGCATAGGTAAAGGACACACGAAATAAGGTGTCGACAAGAAGAAATTCATACCTTGTGCGAGTAAAGGGCACCACGACATAAAGGTGTTGACATGAAGAAATTTGTGCCTTAGCACGGGGAAAGGGTGCACGACATAAGTTGTTGACATGAAGAAATGTGCACCTTGGTGTAGGTAAAGAAAGCGCATGACATAAGGTGTCAACATGAAGAAATTAAGTGCCTTGAGTACGAATAAAGGGCGCGCATAACATAAAGGTATCAACATGAAGAATTTCATGCCTTAGCATAGTAAAGGGTGCATGACATAAGTACATTTGTCAACATGAAGAAATTCATGGCTTAGCATAGATAAAGGCGCATGACATAAGGTGTTGAGATGAAATTATTTGCGCCTTGGCATAGGTAAAGGGCGTCACGACATAAGGTGTCGTTATGAAGAAATTTGCACCTTTGTGCGGAGTAAAGGGCATATGACATAAGGTTTCCACATGAATAAATTCCCGCCTTTGCGAATGTAAAGGGTGCCGCGACATAAGGTGTCAACATAAAGAAATTCAACCCTTCGCATGTGGAGGTAGACGGTGGGCGACATTAGGAGTTGACATGAAGAAATTTGTGCCTTGGTGAATGTAAAGGGCACATGACATAAGGTGGCGACATGAAGAAATTCACACCTTAGCGTAGGTAAAGGCGCATGACATAAGGTGTCGACATGAAGAAATTTGTGCCTTGGTGCGGAGTAAAGGGCGCCTGACATAAGGTGTCAACATGAAGAAATTTGCGCCTTAGCGCGGAGTAAAGGTGCATGACATAAAAGTTTGTCGACATGAAGAAATTCGCGCTTAGCACAAGTAAAGGGCGCATGACATAAAGTGTCGACTGAAGAAATTCACGCCTTGGTGGAGGTAAAGGGCACATGACATAAGGTGTCGACATCTGTCAGAAATTTGGGCCTTGGTGTAGGTAAAGGGCGCCACGATATGAGGTGTCGACATGAAGAAATTCATGCCTTGGCATAGGTAAAGGTGCATGACATAAAGTGTCAACATGAAGAAATTCGTGCTTTGGTCCAGGTAAAGGGCACACGACACAAGGTGTCGACATGAAGAAATTCGCGCCTTGGCGCAGGTAAAGGGCGCACGACATAAAGTGTCAACATGAAGAAATTTGTGCCTTACTGTAGGTAAAGGGCACATGACATAAGATTTTGACATGAAGAAACTCATGCCTTAGCGCAGGTAAAGGGCACACGACATAAGGTGTCGACATGAACAAATTCACACCTTGAACAAATTCATATTTTGGCGTAGGTAATGGGCGCACGACATAAGGTATTGACATGAAGAAATTCGAGCCTTGGCGAAGGTAAAGGTCGGACGACATAAGTTGTCGACATGAAGAAATTTGTGCGTTAATGCAGGTAAAGGGCGCACAACATAAGGTGTCGACATGAAGAAATTCCAGCCTAGGCACAGGTAAAGGGCGCACGACATAAGCTGTCAACAAGAAGAAATTCACGCCTTGGCACAGGTAAAGGGTGCATGCCATAAGGTGTCGACATGAAGAAATTTGTTCCTTAGCCAGCAGAGGTAAAGGGTGCCACGACATGAATAAATTCACACCTTGCTCCAGGTAAGGCGCATGACATAAGGTGTTGATATAAAGAAATTTCCGCCTTAGTGTACGTAAGGCGCCACGACATAAGGTGTCGACATGAAGAAATTCACACCTTGACCTAGGTAAAGGGCGCATGACATAAGGTGTCAACATGAAGAAATTCACTCCTTGGTGCGAGTAAAGGGTGCATTACATAAAGGTGTCGACATGAAGAAATTCATGCCCTTGATACTGAGTAAAAGTGAGAGCGACATAAGGTATCAAACATGAAGAAATTTCACGCCTTGCCACGCCACGAGTAAAGCGCGCACAACATAAGGTGTCGACATGAAAAAATTTGTGCCTTAGCACGAGTAAAGCGCGCATGACATAAGGTGTCGACATGAAGAAATTCACACCTTGGCACGAGTAAAGGGAACATGACATAAGGTGTCGACATGAAGAAATTTGTGCCTAGGCGTAGGTAAAGCGCATGACATAAAGAGTCAACATGAAGAAATTAGAACCTTAGAGCGCGCGAGTAAAGGGCGCACGAGATAAGGAGTCAACATGAAGAAATTTACACCTTGGTGTAGATAAAGTGCCACGACATAAGGTGTCGACATGAATAAATTTGTGTGTTAGCACGAGGTAAAGGCGCGACATAAGGTGTCGACATGAAGTAATTTACATCTTGGCACAAGTAAAGGGCACCACGACATAAGTTGTCAACATGAAGAAATTCACACCTTGGTGCATGTAAAGGGTGTATGACATAAGGTGTCGACATGAGGAAATTCGTACCTTGGTGCGAGTAAAGGGCACACGTCATAAGGTGTCAACATGAAGAAATTTCATGTCTTACCATAGGTAAAGCGCATCTGACATAACATTAAGGTGTCGACATGAAAAAATTCATGGCTTAGCACGCGAGTAAAGGAGCACCACGACATAAGGTGTCGACATGAAGAAACTCACACCTTGGCGTGAGGTAAAGGGCACCACGACAAAAGGTGTCGACATGAAGAAATTCACACCTTGCGCGCAGTTAAAGGGCACATGACATAAAGAGTCGCTATGAAGAAATTAGCACCTTGGCGCAGGTAAAGGGTGCACGAGATAAGGAGTTGACATGAAGACATTTACACCTTGGAATAGATAAAGGAGACACAGGACATAAGTTTATCGACATGAAGAAATTCGCCGGCGCGTTAGGCGTAGGTAAAGGGCACACGACATAACCCTGTCAACATGAAGAAATTCGTGCCTTGGCACATGTAAAGCGCACCACGACATAAGGTGTTGACATGAAGAAATTTTCGCCTTAGTACAAGTAAAGGCCACACGAAATAAAGTGTCGACATGAACAAATTCGCGCCTTAGCACAGTGGTAAAGGCCGCATGACATAAGGTATCGACATGAAGAAATTCACGCCTTAGCAATTAAAGGCGCGTGACATAAGGTGTTGACATGAAGAAATTTGCACCTTGGCGCAGGTAAGGGGTGCATGACATAATGTGTCGACATGAAAAAATTCTCACCTTGGCATAGGTAAGTGGTGCACGACATAAAGGTGTCAACATGAAGAAATTCATGGCTTAAGCGCGAGTAAGGGGCGCACATAATAAGTGTTTTGACATGAAGAAATTTGCACCTTTGCATAGGTAAAGGAGCACCACGACGTAAGGTGTCAACATGAAGACATTCGTGCCTTGGAGCGAGGAGTAAAGGGCGCATGACATAAGGTGTCAACATGATGAAAATAACGCCTTGGCATAGGTAAAGGGCACATGACATAAGGTGTCGACATGAAAATATTCATGCCTTGGTGCGAGAGTAGAGGTTGCACATCATAAGGTTTTGACATGAAGAAATTCACGCCTTAGCGAAGGTAAAGGAGTGCCTGACATAAAGGTCGACATGAAGAAATTTGTGCCTTGGCATGGGTAAAGGCGCACAACAAAGGAGTCAACATGAAGAGATTTGTGCCTTAGCGAAGGTAAAGGCGCATGACATAAGGTGTCAACATGAAGAAATTTGCAACTTGGGTGCGAGTAAAGGAGCACACGAAATAAGGTGCTCATCAAACATGAAGAAATTCACACCTTAGGCGCGAGTAAAGGGCGTACGTCATAAGTTTGTCGATATGAAGAAATTTACACCTTAGCACGAGGTAAAGGGCGCATGACATAAGGTGTCGACATGAAGAAATTCGTGCCTTGGCATAGGTAAAGGAACATGACATAAGGTGTCAACAAGAAGAAATTCATGCCTTAGTGCACGTAAAGGGCGCATGACATAAGGTTTCGACATCAAGAAATTAATGCCTTGAGTGCGGAGTAAAGGGCACCACGACATAAGCTATCGACATGAAGAAATTTGTGCCTTGGCATAGGTAAAGAGTGCACTGACATAAGGTGTCGACATGAAATTCACACTTTTCCGTAGGTAAAGGTGCATGACATAAGGTGTCAACATTAAGAAATTCATGCCTTGAGTGCAGGTAAAGGGTGCACGACATAAGGTGTCGACATGAAGAAATTAATTCCTTGGCGCAGCTAAAGGGCACATGACATAAAGTGTCGACATGAAGAAATTTGTGCGTTAGTGCAGGTAAAGGGCACATGACATAAGGTGTTGACATGAAGAAACTCACGCCTTAGCACAGGTAGAGGGTTCAGGACATAAGGTGTCGACATGAACAAATTGCACCTTGAACAATTTCGCACCTTGGCGTAGGTAAAGGGCACACACATAAGGTATTGACATGAAGAAATTCATGCCTAAGCGAATGTAAAGGGCGCACAACATAAGTTGTCGACATGAAGAAATTTGTGCCTTGATGTAGGTAAAGGGTGCACGACATATGGTGTCAACATGAAAAATTCTCTCCTTAGCGCGAGTAAAGGTGCATGACATAAGGTGTCGACATGAAGACATTCACGTCTTAGCACAGTAAAGGGCACAGAACATATGGTCTCGACATGAAGAAATTCATGCCTTGGCGGAGGTAAAGGGTGCACGACATAAGGTGTCGACATGAATAAATTTGTGCCTTGGCATTGGTAAAGGGCGCAGGACATAAGGTGTCAACATGAAGAAATTTGCGCCTTGGTGTAGATAAAGGGTGTATGACATAAGGTGTCGACATAAAAGAAATTCGTGACTTGGCACAGGTAAAGGGCGCATGACATTTAGTGTCGACATGAAGAAATTCATGCCTCAGCAGAGGTAAGGGCCGTATGACATAAGGTGTCGACATGAACAAATTCGGTCCTTGGCACAGGTAAAGGCGCCACGACATAAGTTGTTGACATGAACAAATTCCACTTGCAGTGCGGAGTAAAGGGCACACGACATAACGTGTCGACATGAAGAAAATTGCACCTTGGCATAGGTAAAGTGTGCACGACATAAGCTGTCGACATGAATAAATTTGTGCCTTGGCACAGGTAAAGGGCGCACGACATAAGGTGTCGACATGAAGAAATTCACGCCTTGACGCAGCTAAGGGGCACATGACATAAGGTGTCGACATGAAGAAATTTGCACCTTGGTGCGGAGTAAAGGATCACGACATAAGGTGTAGGCATGAAGAAATTTGTACCTTATAAGCGCAGATAAAGGGCACATGACAAAAGGTGTCAACATGAAGAAATTCACACATTGGTGTAGGAAAGGGCACACGATATAAGGTGTTGACATGAACAAATTCGTGCCTTAGCACGAGTAAAGAGCGCCACGACATAAGCTTTCGACATGAAGATATTTACTTGCGCCTTGGCGTAGGTAAAGGGCGAAGCGAGAAAAGGTGTCGACATGAAGAAATTCGTGCCTAAGCATAGGTAAAGGACACACACGATATAAGGTGTCGACATGAAGAAATTAAGTAACTTAGCACGAGTAAAGGCGCCACGACATAAGGTGTCAACATGAAGAAATTTATGCCTTAGCACAAGTAAAGGGTGCATGACATAGGTGTTGACATGAAGAAATTTGCGCCTTGGCGCATGTCCTTGTGGCGCATGACATAAGGTGTCAACATGAAGAAATTCGCACCTTAGTGCGGAGTAAAGGGCACATAACATAAGGTAAAGGGTGCATGACGACATAATTATCGACATGAAGAAGTTTGTTTCTTGGCATAGGTAAAGGCGCATGACATAAGAAGTCGACATGAAACAATTCGCGCATTAGCAAGTGTCAACATGAAGAAATTCACGTCTTAGCGTAGGTAAAGGCGCATGACATAAGGTGTCAACATGAAGAAATTTGTGCCTTGGTGCAGAAGTAAAGGAACCTTGTGACATAAGGTGTCGACATGAAGAAATTCACGCCTTATAAGCGCAGATTAAAAAGCGCCACGACATAAAGTGTCAACATGAAGAAATTTGTGCCTTAGTGTAGGTAAAGGGCACATGACCTAAGATGTTGACATGAAAGAAACTCATGTCTTAAGCGCGGAGTAAAGGGCACACGACATAGGAGTATCGACATGAACAAATTTGCACCTTGAAAAATTTGGACCTTAGGCTAGCAGTAAAGGCGCACGAGATAAGGTATTGACATGAAGAAATTCACGCCTCGTGCGAAGGTAAAGGTCGCCGCGACATAAGGTGTTGACATGAAGAAATTTGTGCCTTAATACATGTAAAGGGCACCACGACATAAGATGTCGACATGAAGAAATTTAATGCCTTAAGCGCGGAGTAAAGGAGTGCGACATGAAATTGTCATCGACAATAAGAAATTCACGCCTTATGCGAAGTAAAGGTGCATGACATAAAGGTGTCGACATGAAGAAATTCACGCCTTGAGTGCGGAGTAAAGGTGCCACGACATAAGGTGTCGACATAAAGAAATTTGCACCTTAGGCGTAGGTAAAGGCGCACGACATAAGGTGTCGAAGCGTGAATAAATTCACACCTTGGCATAGGTAAAGGGCCCACGACATAAGGTGTCAACATGAAGAAATTCACGTCTTGAGTGCGAGTAAAGGGCGCATGACATAAGGTGTCGACATGAAGAAATTCATGCCTTAGTGCGAGTGAAGGCGCACGACATAAGGTGTCGGCGTGAATAAATTCACACCTTGGCATAGGTAAAGAGCGCACAACATAAGGTGTCAACATGAAGAAATTCACACCTTGAGCGCGAGTTAAAGGGCACATGACATAAAGAGTCGCTATGAAAAATTAGCACCTTAGCGCGAGTAAAGGGTGCGAGATAAGGAGTTGACATGAAGACATTTACACCTTGGAATAGATAAAGGGCACAAGACATAAGGCTGTCGACATGAAGAAATTCACGCTTTAGGCGTAGGTAAAGGAGCACCACGACATAACTTTCAACATGAAGAAATTCGTGCCTTGGCACATGTAAAGGGCGCCACGACATAAGGTGTTGACATGAAGAAATTTTAAGCCTTAAGTACAAGTAAAGGCCACAAAAATAAAGTGTCGACATGAACAAATTCACGCCTTAAGCGTAGAGTAAAGGGCGCATGACATAAGGTATCGACATGAAGAAATCGCACCTTAGCACGGGTAAAGGCGGCATGAACATAAGGTGTTGACATGAAGAAATTGCACCTTAGCGCGGAGTAAAGGGGTGCATGACATAAGGTGTCGACATGAAAAAATTCTCACCTTGGCATAGGTAAGTGGTGCCGCGACATAAGGTGTCAACATGAAGAAATTCATGGCTTAGCACGAGGTAAAGGGCGCACATAATAAGTGTTTTGACATGAAAAAAATTGCACCTTTGCATCGGTAAAGGGCACCACTGACGTAAGGTGTCAACATGAAGACATTCATGCCTTGGAGCAAGTAAAGGGCGCATGACATAAGGTGTCGACATGATGAAAATAACGCCTTGCATAGGTAAAGGGCACCACGACATAAGGTGTCGACATGAAAATATTCATGCCTTGGTGCAGTGGTAGAGGTTGCACATCATAAGGTTTTGACATGAAGAAATTCACGCCTTGCGAAGGTAAAGGTGCACGACATAAGGTCGACATGAAGAAATTTGCGCCTTGGCATGGGTAAAGGCGCCTGACATAAGAGATGTCAACATGAAGAGATTTGTGCCTTAAGCGAATGTAAGGCGCATGACATAAGGTGTCAACATGAAGAAATTTGCACCTTGGTGCAGGTAAAGGGCACACGAAATAAGGTGTCAACATGAAGAAATTCACACCTTGGCGTAGGTAAAGGGCGTACGTCATAAATTTATCGATATGAAGAAATTTACACCTTAGCCTGAATTAAAGGCGCATGACATAAAGGTATCGACATGAAGAAATTCGTGCCTTGGCATAGGTAAAGGGCACATGACATAAGGTGTCAACAGAAGAAATTCATGCCTTAGTGCACGTAAAGGGCGCATGACATAAGGTTTCGACATCAAGAAATTAATGCCTTGGTGCAGGTAAAGGGCACACGACATAAGCTATCGACATGAAGAAATTTGTGCCTTGGCATAGGTAAAGGGTGCACAACATAAGGTGTCGACATGAAGAAATTCACACTTTTCCGTAGGTAAAGGTGCATGACATAAGGTGTCAACATGAAGAAATTCATGCCTTGGTGCGAGGTAAAGGGTGCCACGACATAAAGTGTCGACATGAAGAAATTAATTCAGCAAGCGCGCGAGTAAAGGGCACATGACATAAAGTGTCGACATGAAGAAATTTGTGCGTTAGTGCGGGTAAAGGAGCACATGACATAAGGTGTTGACATGAAGAAACTCACGCCTTAGCACTTTGAGTAGAGGTTCACGACATAAGGTGTCGACATGAACAAATTTGCACCTTGAACAAATTCGCACCTTAGGCGTAGGTAAAGGGCACCACGACATAAGGTATTGACATGAAGAAATTCGTGCCTTGGCGAATGTAAAGGGCGCACAACATAAGTTGTCGGCGTGAAGAAATTTGTGCCTTGATGTAGGTAAAGGGTGCCACGACATATGGTGTCGACATGAAAAAATTCTCTCATCTTAAGCGCGGAGTAAAGGTGCATGACATAAGGTGTCGACATGAAGACATTCACGTCTTGGCAGGAGTAAAGACACAGAACATATGGTCTCGACATGAAGAAATTCATGCCTTGACGCGAGGTAAAGGGTGCCACGACATAAAGGTGTCGACATGAAAAAATTCGCCTTGGTGTAGGTAAAGAGCGCCACGACATAAGGTGTTGACATGAAGAAATTTGCACACAGGTAGCGAGAGTAAAGTGCCACCGAACATAAGGTGTCGACATGAATAAATTGTGCCTTGGCATTAGTAAAGGGCGCGGGACATAAGGTGTCAACATGAAGAAATTTACACCTTGGTGTAGATAAAGGGTGTATGACATAAGGTGTCGACATAAAGAAATTCGTGACTTAGCACGAGGTAAAAGGGCGCATGACATTGGTGTCGACATGAAGAAATTCGTGCCTCGAGCGAGAAGTGAGGGCCGTATGACATAAGGTGTCGACATGAACAAATTCGCTCCTTAGCACGGAGTAAAGGGTGCGACATAAGTTGTTGACATGAACAAATTCCCACCTTGGTGCGGAGTAAAGGGCACCACGACATAACGTGTCGACATGAAGAAAATTGCACCTTGGCATAGGTAAAGTCGCCTGACATAAAGTTGTCGACATGAATAAATTTATTGCCTTAGCACGAGTAAAGCGCCGCGACATAAGGTGTCGACATGAAGAAATTCACGCCTTGTAGCGCAGCTAAAGGGGCACATGACATAAGGTGTCGACATGAAGAAATTGCACCTTAGTGCGGAGTAAAGCGCCACGACATAAGGTGTAGGCATGAAGAAATTTGTACCTTAGCGCGAGATAAAGGGCACATGACAAAGGTGTCAACATGAAGAAATTCACACATTGGTGTAGGAAAGGGCACCACGATATAAGGTGTTGACATGAACAAATTCGATGCCTTAGCACGAGTAAAGGGCGCCGACATAATCTTTACGACATGAAGATATTTGCGCCTTAGGCGTAGGTAAAGAGCGAAACGAGAAAAGGTGTCGACATGAAGAAATTCGTGCCTAAGCATAGGTAAAGGACACCACGATATAAGGTATCGACATGAAGAAATTAAGTAACTTAGCACGAGGAAAGAGGCGCCGCGACATAAGGTGCTCGACATGAAGAAATTTATGCCTTAGCCTGAAGTAAGGGTGCATGACATAGGTGTTGACATGAAGAAATTTGCGCCTTGGAGCATGTAAAGGCGCATGACATAAGGTGTCGACATGAAGAAATTCGCACCTTAGTGCGAGAGTAAAGGAGCACATAACATAAGGTAAAGGGTGCATGACATAAGGCTATCGACATGAAGAAGTTTGTTTCTTGGCATAGGTAAAGGGCGTATGACATAAAGTCGACATGAAACAATTCGCGCATTAGCAAAGTGTCAACATGAAGAAATTCACGTCTTGGCGTAGGTAAAGGCGCATGACATAAGGTGTCAACATGAAAAAATTCATGCCTTGGTGCGAAATGCAGCGGCACCACGACGCAAAATGTCGACATGAAGAAATTCACGCTTAAGGCGCTTGATTAAAGCGCACTGACATAAAGTGTCGACATGAAGAAATTTGTGCCTTAGTGTAGGTAAAGGGCACTTGACCTAAGATATTGACATGAAGAAACTCATGTCTTAAGCTTAGGTAAAGGGCACACGACATAGAAATGTATCGACATGAAAAAATTTGCACCTTGAAAAAATTCGGACCTTAGCTTAGGTAAAGGGCGCACGAGATAAGGTATTGACATGAAGAAATTCACGCCTCGGCGAAGGTAAAGTCACCACGACATAAGGTGTTGACATGAAGAAATTTGTGCCCATATCACAGTAAAGGCGCGCCATGACATAAAGGTGTCGACATGAAGAAATTTTGCCTTAGCGCGAGTTAAAGGAGTGCCGACATGAAATTTTGCCATCGACAAATAAATTCACGCCTTAGGACGGAGTAAAGGTGCATGACATAAGGTGTCGACATGAAGAAATTCACGCCTTGAGTGCGAGTAAAGGTGCCACGACATAAAGGTGTCAACATAAAAAAATTTGCACCTTGGCGTAGAGTAAAGGCGCCGACATAAGGATGTCGGCGTGAATAAATTCACACCTTGGCATAGGTAAAGGGCCTGACAACATAAAGGTGTCGAAACATGAAGAAATTCACGGCTTGCAGTGCGAGGTAAAGGCGCGCATGACATAAGGTGTCGACATGAAGAAATTCATGCCTTGGTGCGGAGTGAAGGGCGCCACGACATAAGGTGTCGGCGTGAATAAATTCACACCTTGGCATAGGTAAAGGGCGCACGACATAAGGTGTCAACATGAAGAAATTCACGTCTTGGTGCAGGTAAAGGGTGCATGACATAAGGTGTCGACATGAAGAAATTCATGCCTTGGTGCGAGTAAAAATTCGCACGCCTGACATAAGGTGTCGACATGAAAAAATTTATTGCCTTGGCATAGGTAAAGGGCGCAGAAATAAGGTGTTGACATGAAGAAATTCATACCTTGGTGTAGATAAAGGGCACCACGACATAAGGTGTCCACATGAAGAAATTCGTGCCTTTGTGTAGAGTAAAGGCGCATGACATAAATAGTCGAAATGAAGATATTAGCACCTTAAAGCGCGGGTAAAGGCATACGAGATAAGTCGACATGAAGAAATTTACACCTTGGCATAGATAAAGGGCGCCACGACATAAGGTGTCGAAATGAAAGAAATTCACGCCTTGGCGTGAGTAAAGGTGCCACGACATAACACAGTTGACATGGAGAAATTCGTGCCTTAGCACGGAGTAAAGGCGCCGACATAAGGTGTCACATGAAGAAATTTAGCGCCTTGGCACAAGTAAAGGACACACCACGACATAAAGTGTCGACATGAAAAAATTCATGCCTTAGGGTATGTAAAGGCGCACTACATAAAATATCGACATGAAGAAATTTGCGCCTTTGCACTGGAGTCGCATGCGCATGACATAAGGTGTCTACATGATGAAATTCATGCCTTGAGTGCAGACATAAGGTTTCGACATAAGGTGTCGACATGAAGAAATTTCGTCTTAGCATAGGTAAACGGCGTGCGACATAAGGTGTCGACATGAAGAATTGCACCTTAGCACCAGGTAAGGGCGCCTGACGACATAAGGTGTCGACATGAAAAAATTCTCACCTTGGCATAGGTGCAAATGGCGCACGACTACATAAGGTGTCGACATGGAAAGAAATTAAGTGGCTAAGCGCGATTAAGGGCACCCATAATAAGTGTTTTGACATGAAGAAATTTGCACCTTTGCATAGGTAAAGAGCGAGACGACATAAGGTGTTGACATGAAGAAATTACGTGCCTTGGAGCGGGTAAAGGGCACATGACATAAGGTGTCGACATGAAGAAAATCACACCTTAGCATAGGTAAAGGGCACACAAAGCGATAAGGTGTCGACATGAGGAAATTCACGCCTTGGTGCGAGGTAAAAGGTTGGACATCATAAGGTTTTGACATGAAGAAATTCACGCCTTATCACGAGGTAAAGGCGCGGCATAAAGGTGTCGACATGAAGAATTTGCACCTTAGCGCGGGTAAAGGCGCCTGACATAAGGTGTGTCGACATGAAGAAATTTTGCCTTAGCGAAGGTAAAGGAGCATCGACATAAGGTGTCGACATGAAGAAATTTTCAACTTGGTGTAGGTAAAGGGTGCATGACGCAAGGTGTCCACATAAAAATTAACACCTTGGTGTAGGTAAAGGCGTCTGACATAAGGCTATGTCGACATGAAGAAATTCACACCTTAGCACGAGGTAAAGTGCGTGAGTCATAATGTGTCGACATGAAGAAATTAAGTGCCTTAGCACGGGTAAAGGGCGCATGACATAAGGTGTCAAAAGAAAAATTCATGCCTTGGTGCACATAAAGGGCACATGACATAAGGTGTCGACATCAAAGAAATTCTGCCTAACAGTGCGAGGTAAAGGAAGCGCACGACATAAGGTGTCGACATGAAGAAATTTGTGCCTTAAGCGCGAGTAAAGCGCATGACATAAAGTGTCAACATGAAGAAATTTGTGCCTTAGTCCGGGTAAAGGGCACATGAGATAAGGTGTTGACATGAAGAAACTCACACCTTAGTGCGCAGGTGAGGGGTGCACGCGACATAAGGTGTCGACATGAATAAATCGCACCTTGAACAAATTCGCACCTTAGCGAAGGTAAAAGGGCGGACGACATAAGGTATTCACATGAAGAAATTCACACCTTAGCAAATGTAAAGGGTGCACAACATAAGGTGTCGACATGAAGAAATTTATTGCCTTTATGCGGGTAAAGGCGCCTGACATAAGGTGTCGACATAGAAGAAATTATCTCCTTAAGCGCGGAGTAAAGGGTCACGGGACATAAGGTGTCGACATGAAGACATTCGTGTATTGGAGCAGGTAAAGTTCCGCAGAACATAAGGTATCGACATGAATAAATTCACACCTTGGTGCGAGGTTAAAGGTGCATGACATAAGGTGTCGACATGAACATATTTATGCGTTGAGGTGTAGGTAAAGGCGCCGCGACAAAGGTGTCGACATGAAGAAATTCGCCGTTGGTGTAGGTAAAGAATGCCCATTCTGCGACATAAGGTGTCGACATGAAGAAATTTGTGCCTTAGCGCAATTAAAAAGCGCATGACATAAATATGTCGACATGAAGAAATTTGTGCCTTAGTGTAGGTAAAGTTAGGTGTATGACATAAAGGTTTGACATGAAGAAGAAATTAGAATGTGCCTTACGCACGAGGTAAAGGGTGCCACGACATAAGCTATGTCGACATGAAGAAATTTTCTCACTTGGCAACGGCAAAGGAGGCGGATGACATAAAATGTCGACATGAAGAAATTCATGCCTTAGCCAGCGTTAAGAAAGCGCCACGACATGAAGGTGTCGACATGAATAAATTTGCGCCTTAGTGCGAAGTAAAGTGCATGACATAAGGTGTAGACATGGAAGAAATTTGTGCCTTGCACCCATGCGGAGGTAAAGGGCACCACGACAAAAAGGTGTCGACATGAAGAAATTCGCACCTTGAGTGCGGAGTAAAGGAGCACATGATATAAGGTGTTGACATGAACAAATTCGCACCTTTGCTTACGAGGTAAAGAGCGCCACGACATAAAAAGAAATGTCGACATGAAAATATTTACACCTTAAGGCGCGAGTAAGAGCGAGCGACATAAGGTGTCGACATGGAAAAATTCGTTTCCTTAGCATAGGTAAGGGCGCACAAAATAAGATGTCGACATGAAGAAATTTGTACCTTTGTGCGGAGTAAAACATACGACATAAGGTGTCGACATGAAGAAATTTTCTCCTTAGCTTACGAGGAAGGGGTGCACGACATAAGGTGTTGACATGAAGAAATGTTCACCTTAGGCGTAGAGTAAAGGCGCATCACATAAGGTGGCATGACATGAAGAAATTTATGCCTTAAATGCAGGTAAAGGCGAGTGCATAACAAAAGGTATCGAACATGAAGAATTTCGCGCCTTAGCATGATAAAGGGTCCATGACATAAAAATTTGTCGACATAAAGAAATTCATGGCTTAGCATTAGTAAAGGCGCATGACATAAAGGTGTTGACATGAAATAATTTGCACCTTAGGGCGAGAGTAAGCGACACGACATAAGGTGTCGTTATGAAGAAATTGCACCTTTGCGTAGAGTAAAGGGCGTATGACATAAGGTTTCCACATGCAGCTAAATTAACGCACCTTTGCGAATGTAAAGGGTGCCACGACATAAGTTGTCAACATGAAGAAATTTGTCCCTTGGCATAGGTAAATGGTGCGACATTAGAGTTGACATGAAGGAATTTACACCTTGGCAAATGTAAAGGGAGCGCAAGACATAAGGTGGTGACATGAAGAAATTCACACCTTAGGCGTAGAGTAAAGGGCGCAATGACATAAGGTGTCGACATGAAGAAATTTGTGCCTTACTTCTGAGGTTAAAGGTGCGAGACATAAAGCGTCGACATGAAGAAATTTGCCCCGATCACGGAGTAAAGGTGCATGGCATAAGTTATCGACATGAAAAATTTGCACCTTGAGCGCCGAGTCAAGTAAAGAGGCGCATGACATAAGGTTTCGACCTGAAGAAATTCACACCTTGGTCGAGAAGTAAAGGCGCATGATATAAGGTGTCGACATGGAAAAATTCACACCTTGGCGTGAAGTAAATGGTGCATGACATAAGGTGTCGACATGATGAAATTTGTGCCTTGAGTGCGTAATTAAAGGCACCACGACACAAGGTGTCGACATGAAGAAGTCAGCGCCCAGAAGCGCGAGGTAAAGCGCCACGACATAAAGTGTCAACATGAAGAAATTTTGCCTTAGGATTTAGGTAAAGGGCACATGACATAAGATGTTGACATGAAGAAACTCAAGCCTTAGCATAGGTAAAGGGTGCGACGCGGCGGAAGGTGTCGACATGAGACAAGTCGCACAGTTAGACAAATTCGTATTTTAGGGTAGACATGTAATGGGTGCATGGCACATAGGTTAGGTATTGACATGAAGAAATTTGATGGAAAAAAGAAATTTGTGAAGGTAAAGCGCGGAGTCGAGACAACATTAAATTCGAGATGAAGAAATTTGTGCCTTAATGTAGGTAAAAAGAGCGCACGACAAAGGAATGTCGACATGAAAATTCAGCCAGGGCGTAGAGTAAAGAGAAGCGCCGACATAAATGTCAAACAAGAAGAAATTCATGCCTTGGAACATGTAAAAGTGTATGACAAGTAAAGGTGTCGACATGAAGAAATTGCGCCTTAGCATAGGTAAAGTGTGACATAAGGTGTCGAAATGAAAAAAATTCACGCCTTGGCGTGCAGATTAAGAGGCACAAGACATAAATGTTGATATAAAGAAATTTCTACCTTGGTTTACGTAAAGGGCGTAGGACATAAGGTGTTGAAATGAAAAAATTCATACCTGACCTAGGTAAAGAGCGCACTGACATAAGGTGTCGACATGAAGAAATTCACGCCTTGGGTAGGTAAAGGCGCATTGCATAAGGTGTCGACATGAAGAAATTCATGCCGTGAAGTAGCCTTGAGTAAAGAAGCTGACGACATAAGGTGTCAACATGAAGAAATTTGCTCCTTGCACACAGGTAAAAGCCACGCATAACATAAGGTGTCGACATGAAAAAATTCGTGCCTTAGCACTGGCATAAAGAAGCGCCACGACATAAGGTGTCGACATGAAGAAATTCACACCTTGGCACGGTTAAAGGCGTATGACATAAGGTGTCGACATGAAAAGAAATTAGTGCCTTAGAGTGCGAAGTTAAAACGCGCAAGCATAAAATAGTCGACATGAAGAAATTAGAACCTTAGCTTGCAGTAAAGGCGCACGAGATAAAGAAATCAACATGAAGAAATTAGAACCTTAGCGTATGAGTTAGAAGTCTGCGACATAACTGTCGACATGAAAAATTAAGTCGTGCTTATACCTGCGGAGGTTAGGGAAGCGTAGCGACATAAATGTCGACATGAAGAAATTGCATCGCCCGTAGCACAAGTTAAGGGAACCACGACGTAAAGTGTATATCGACATGAACAAATTTGCCTTAGTTGAAATGTCAACATGGAAAAATTTGTGCACCCATGGCATAGTTAGTTAGAGAGGCGACGAGCAAGAAATGTCGACATGGAAAAATTTGTGCCCATGGCACAGGTTAGAGAGCGCGAGAGCAAGAAATGTCGACATGGAAAAATTTAGCCCATGGCAGGTTAGAGGCAGTTAGAAAGTCACATGGAAATGTCGACATGGAAAATTTGACATGGACACCATGGCACGCAGGTTAGTTAGAGGCGTCATGAGAGAATGTCACATGGACAAAATGGCGAAGAAAATGTCGACATGGAAAAATTGCAGGTAGTTAGAGGCATAGAGCATAAATGTCACATGGAAAAATTTGTACCCATGGCATAAAAAGTTAGAGGTGTCCTCTTAGAAATGTCGACATGGAAAAATTTACCCATGGCATGTTAGAGGTGGCAGAGAGCAGAAATGTCGACATGGAAAATTTATGCCCATGGCATGACAGGTTAGAGGCACAGAGCAGGAAATGTCGACATGGAAAAATTTGATGCCCATTTCGTGCAAAGTTTAGGGCGTAGAGTAGAAAATGTCGACATGGAAAAAATTAGCACCCATGGTGCGTAGGTTAGAGGCATGAGTAGGAAATGTCGACATGGAAAAATTTAGTGCCCATGGCACGCGTTAGAGGCAGAGCGGGAAATGTCAACATGGAAAAATTTGCATGCCATGGAAAGTCGACATGAGAAAATGTCAAATGGAAAAAATGACCATGGCGCAGTTAGAGGCGCGTGAGAGCAGAAATGTCGACATGGAAAAATTGAGGCCATGGCGCAAGGTTAGAGGCGCATGAAGTAGGAAATTCGACATGGAAAAATTTGCCCATGGCATAGTTAGAGGCGTAGAGCAGGAAATGTCGACATGGAAAAATTTTGCCCATGGCACAGGTTAGAGGTATGGAGAAAGCGTAGAAATGTCGACATGGAAAAATTTGCCCATGGCAGCGGTTAGAGGCGAGTTAGAGCGCGCAGGAAAAAATTGGAAATGTCGACATGGAAAAATGATGCACCATGGCAAGGTTAGAGGCGAGAAGGAAATGTTTACATGGAAAATTTTGGCCCATGGCACGGAGTTAGAAAGCATGAGAGAAATGTCGACATGGAAAAAAATTTTTCACATGCATGCCAAGGTTAGAGGCGAGAGCAAAGGAAATGTCGACATGGAAAAATTTACGCCCATGGCATGCGAGGTTAGAGGCACTAGAGAGAAAATGTCGACATGGAAAAATTTGTGCCCATGGCACGAGGTTAGAGGCGTAGAGCAGAAATGTCGACATGGAAAAATTTTGCCCATGGCATAGGTTAAAGGAAATGAGAGGAAATGTCGACATGGAAAAATTTGTGCCCATGGCATAGGTTAGAGTAGAGCAGAAGAAAATGTCGACATGGAAAAAAATTCATGCCCATGGTGCAAGTTTAGAAGTCACGAGCGGAAAAATGTCGACATGGAAAAATTTGTGCCCATGGTGCGAGGTTAGAGTGCGCAGAGCAAAAAATGTCGACATGGAAAAATTGCCCATGGCATGGTGTTAGAGGCGTGCAGAGCAGCAGAAATGTCGACATGGAAAAATTTGTGCCCATGGCAAGGTTAGAGGCAGAGAGAGAGAAATGTCGACATGGAAAAATTTGCACCCATGGATATAGGTTAGAGGAGAAGGAAAATGTCCACATGGAAAAATTTGTGCCCATGGCATTAGAGATTAGAGGCGAGATAGAGCATTTAAATGTATTACATGGAAAAATTTGAGCCCATGAGAGCATTCAGGAGTAAATGTTAGGAAAAATTTGACCCATGCGCAGGTTAGAGGAAAGGAAATAAATTTGACATGGAAAAATTTGTGCATGCCATGGCGAAGAGTTAGAGGCTTACGAGCGCAGGAAATGTCGACATGGAAAAATTTTGCCCATGGTGCAGGTTTAGAGGCAGAAGCAGTAGGAAATGTCGACATGGAAAATTTTACCCCATGGTGCATAGGTTAGAGTGCGAGAAGAAATGTCGACATGGAAAAATTTGTGCCCATGGCGCAGTTAGAGGCATAGAAGAGCGAAAAATGTCGACATGGAAAAATTTGCCCATGGCACATGGAAAAATTTAGAGGCCATGAAGGAGAGATATGACATGGAATGTCGACATGGAAAAATTTGCACCCATGGCGCAGAGTTATGGAAAAATTCAAATGCCCATGGCAGAGAAAGTGAAATGTCGACATGGAAAAATTTTTGCCCATGGTGTAGCAGGAAATTAGAGAAAAAATTTGAGCGAAAAAATGTCGACATGGAAAAATGTTGACATGGAAAAATTGTGCCCATGTTAGCACAGTTAGAGCATAGAGCAGAGGAAATGTCGACATGGAAAAATTTGTGCCATGGCACGCAGTTAAGGCGCATGAGCAAAAAATGTCGACATGGAAAAATTTACACCCATGGTGAGTTTAGAGGCAGAAGAGAGGAAATGTCGACATGGAAAAATTTGTGCGCATGCAATTAGAGGCAGTGAGCAGGAAATGTCGACATGAAATGTAAAATTTATGCCCATGGCGAGGTTAGAGATGGAGAGTGAAATTTATGTCGACATGGAAAATTTGGCCCATGGCACAGTTAGAGGCTGAGAGCAGGAAATGTCGACATGGAAAATTTTGCACCCATTAGGGCATAGTTAGAGGCTGAGAGAAGAAATGTCGACATGGAAAATTTTACCCATGGCACAGGTTAGAGGCGTAGAAAGCATAAAAATGTCGACATGGAAAAATTTGTGCCCATGGCGTGCAGGTTAGAGGCGTAGAGTGAATGAAAAAATGTCGACATGGAAAAATTTATGCCCATGGTGTGACATGAGTTAGGCGAGGTTAGAGGTATAGAAATGAAATGTCGACATGGAAAAATTTATGCCCATGGCGTAGTTAGAGGCAGCCACGAGAGCGAGAAATGTCGACATGGAAAAATTTTGCCCTATGGCAGAGTTAGAGGTGTAGAGAGCAGAAATGTCGACATGGAAAAATTTGCCCATGGCATGTAAGCAGTTAGTTAGAGGCAAGAGAGCAGGAAATGTCGACATGGAAAAATTTGTGCCCATGGCGCAAGTTAGAAGAGGCGAGAGAGGAAATGTCGACATGGAAAAATTTGTGCCATTATGGAGCGCAGGTTTAGAGGCGTGAGAGCAGAGAAATGTCGACATGGAAAAATTTACACCCATGGGCATACGTTAAGAGGAAAGACATGAGATAGTAATGTCAACATGGAAAAATTTGACACCCATGGCGCGAAAGCAAAAGCAGAGAAAATGTCAAATGGCCAAATTTTCACCCATGGGAGGTTAGATTCACGCAAGAGGAAATTTCGAAAAGCTTAAAATTCCTCTATCCATGGAAATTATATGCCCATGGCAGAAATGTCGACATGGAAAATTCATTTGCCCATAGAGGCAGAGTAGAAAGAGGAAATGTCGACATGGAAAAATTCATGCCCATGGCATAGTTAGAGGCGCAGAGCAGAAATGTCGACATGGAAAAATTTGTGCCCATGGCGCAGGTTAGAGGTGCAGAGCAGAAATGTCGACATGGAAAATTTGTGCCCATGGCGCATGTTAAGAGAGCAGAGAGCAGAAATGTCGACATGGAAAAATTTGTGCCCATGGCATGTGCAGTTAGAGGCGCAGGAGAGAAAAATGTCGACATGGAAAAATTTACACCCATGGCATGCGTGAGTTAAGAAGCAGAGTGAGAAATGTCAACATGGAAAAATTTATTACCCATGGCGCATATTATAGGCAGCAAATGTTGAGCATGAGAAATGTCGACATGGAGAATTTCAAATGGCCATAACTTTTCAAATGAAATTGAGGTCAAATTTAGAGGAAATGAAATGTTAAATTTCTATGTCATGGAAAAATTATTGCCCCATGGCAGGTTAGAGTTTTAGAGAAGCAAAAAATGTCGACATGGAAAAATTTGCCCATGGCGCAAGTTAGAGGCACAGAGCAGGAAATGTCGACATGGAAAAATTTTTGCCCATGGCACGTAGTTAGAGGCATAGAGCAGGAAATGTCGACATGGAAAAATTTGTGCCCATGGCGTAGGTTAGAGGCGCAGAGCAGGAAATGTCAACATGGAAAAATTTGTGCCACCCATGGCACAAGTTAGAGGCACAGAGAAAAAAATGTCGACATGGAAAAATTTGCCCATGGCACCGGTTAGAGGCGCAGAAGCGAAATGTCGACATGGAAAAATTTTGCCCATGGCATGCAAGAGAGGTTAGAGGAAGCAGGAAATGTCGACATGGAAAAATTTATTCCCCATGGCATAGGTTAGAGGCGCAGAGTAGGGAAATGTTGACATGGAAAAATTTGTGCCCATGGCATAGGTTAGAGGCGCAGAGCAAGAAATGTCGACATGGAAAAATTTGTGCCCATGGCGCAGGTTAGAGGTGCAGAGTAGGAAATGTCGACATGGAAAAATTTGTGCCCATGGCATAGGTTAGAGGCGCAGAGAAGGAAATGTCGACATGGAAAAATTTGCGCCCATGCCAAGGTGTTATTAGAGACATGAAATAGAGAAATGTCAACATGGAAAAATTTTTGGCCCATGGCACCTTGTTAGAGATGAAAGAGGAAATGTCAGACATTCAAATGGCCAAATATGGACATTTTTAGAGGCAAAGCTCCTGATTCACGCAGCAGAAATTTGCCCATGAGCTTAGAGGCGCGAGTAGTAGAAATGTCACATGGAAAAATTTATGCCCATGGCATGAGGTAGAGGTTTCGAAAGGAAATGTCGACATGGAAAAATTTGCCCATGGCGCAGGTTAGAGGCGCAGAGTAGGAAATGTCGACATGGAAAAATTTGTGCCCATGCCATGGCATGTAGTTAGAGGCAGAGAGAATGTCGACATGGAAAAATTTTTACCCATGGCGCAGGTTAGGCTGTAGAGCAAGAGGAAATGTCGACATGGAAAAATTTAAATGCCCATGGCGCAAGGTTAGAGGTGAAGAGCAAGGAAATGTCAACATGGAAAAATTTGTGCCCCATGGCATAGTTAGAGGCAAGAGAGAAGAAATGTCGACATGGAAAAATTTGTGCCCATGGCGCAGGTTAGAGGGCACAACAGAAAATGTCGACATGGAAAAATTTGTGCCCATGGCGCAGGTTAGAGGCATAGAGAGCAGAAAATGTCGACATGGAAAAATTTGCATGACCCATGGCATAGGTTAGAGGCATGAGCGAGAAATGTCGACATGGAAAATTTTTGGCCATGGCGCAGTTAGAGAGTTGCATAGAGCAGAAATGTCGAAATGTCAATGTCGAATGGAAAAATTTGCCCATGGTGCATGAGGTTAGAGGCGTAAAGCATGAAATGTCACATGGAAAAATTTACACATATGCCATGGCAAGGTTAGAGGCGCAGAAGAGAAATGTCGACATGGAAAAATTTGTGCCCATGGTGATAAGTTAGAGGCGCAGAGAAGCTAGAAATGTTGACATGGAAAAATTTGTGCCCCATGGCGCAAGTTAGAGGCGCATGAGCAGAAATGTCGACATGGAAAAATTTGTGCCCATGGCATAGGTTAGAGGCATGAGAGCAGAAATGTTGACATGGAAAAAATTGTGCCCATGGTGCAGGGTTAGAGGCAGCAGAGAGAAGGAAATGTCGACATGGAAAAATTTGTGCCCATGGCATAGGTTAGAGAGGTGCAGAGCAGAAATGTCGACATGGAAAAATTTGTGCCCCCATGGCATGTTAGAGTTAGTGAGAGAGAAATGTCGACATGGAAAATTTGTGCCCATGGCGCAGTTAGAGCGAGAGCAGAAATGTCGACATGGAAAAATTTGCCCATGGCACAGGTTTAGAGGCATGAGAAGAAATGTCGACATGGAAAAATTTGCACACCCATGGCACAGTTAGAGGCAAGAGTAGGAAATGTCGACATGGAAAAATTTACAGCCCATGGCACATTAGAGTTAGAAGGTTGAGAGCAGAAATGTTTAAATGTCGATGTCATGGAAAATTTATGTGCCCATGCAGGAGCATTAGGTTAGAGGCGCAGAGCAGAAATGTCGATTTAGACATGGAAAAATTTACCCATGGTATGGTGAGAAGAGGTTAGAGGCGAGAGTAGAAATGTCGACATGGAAAAAAATTTAGAGCCATGGCATTCTGTTGGTAAAGTAGAGACAATGAGAAGAAAATTAAAGCCATAGCATGAAAAATTTTATTTACATGAAAAATGGCATGCCCAGTTAGAGGCACATAGAGTAGAAATGTCGACATGGAAAAATTTGCACAGTGCCCATGGCACGTAGGTTAGAGGCGCAGAGTAGGAAATGTCGACATGGAAAAATTTTCACCCAACATGGCTTAGGTTAGTTAGGCGCAGAAAGAGAAATGTGACATGGAAAATTTATTTACCCCATGGCAGGTTAGAGGCATAGAGTAGAAAAATGTCGACATGAAAAAATTTGTGCCCATGGCGTAGGTTAGAGGCGTAGAGCAGGAAATGTCGACATGGAAAAATTTGTGCCCACCCATGGCAGGCAGAGTTAGAGGCATGCAGAGCAGAAATGTCGACATGGAAAAATTTATGCCCATGGCAGCAGGTTAGAGGCGTAGAGCAGGAAATGTCGACATGGAAAAATTTGTGCCCATGGCGCAGGTTAGAGGCAGAGAAAAAATGTCGACATGGAATGGAAATTTTTGCCCCATGGCATAGGTTAGAGAATTTGGCCCATGAGAGAGAGAAATGTCGAAATGTCGACATGGAAAAATTTATGCACCCCATGGCAGGTTAGAGGCAGAGAGTAGAAATGTCGACATGGAAAAATTTTTGCCCCATGGCGTAGGTTAGAGGCGAGAGCGAAATGTCGACATGGAAAAATTTGTGCCCATGGCATGTTAGAGGCATGAGCAGAGAGTAGGAAATGTTTGACATGGAAAAATTTATTGCCCATGGCAAGGTTAGAAGAGAAGCCTGAGCAGAAAATGTCGACATGGAAAAATTTTGCACCCATGCAGCCACGAGGTTAGAGGCATGAAAGCAAAGAAATGTCGACATGGAAAATTTTGCACCCATGGCATAGGGTTAGAGGCGCAAGAGAAGAGAAAATGTCGACATGGAAAAATTTGCCCCATGGCATGCTGAGGTTAGAGGTTGGACGAGAAAGCTTATAGGAAATGTCGACATGGAAAAATTTATGCCCATTGGCAGAGGTGGTTAGAGGTGAGCAGAGTAGAAATGTCAAATGTTGACATGGAAAAATTTGCCCATGGCATATGGCATGGTTAGAGGCAGGAGAGTAGAAATGTCGACATGGAAAAATTTGTGCCCATGGCGCATGAGTTAGGTTAGAGGCATAGCAGAAATGTCGACATGGAAAAATTTGTGCCCATGGCAGTAGGTTAGAGGCAGAGAAGGAAATGTCGACATGGAAAAAATTTGTGCCCATGGCATGCAGGTTAGAGCGCGAGAGCAGGAAATGTCGACATGGAAAAATTTGGCCCCATGGCGCGGGTTAGAGTAGAGCATGAAAATGTCGACATGGAAAAATTTGTGCCCATGTAGAGGTTAGAGGTAAGAGCAAGAAATGTCGACATGGAAAAATTTGTCATGCCCATGGCATAGGTTAGAGGCAGAGTAGAGAAGAAATGTCGACATGGAAAAATTTGTGCATGCATGGCGTAGGTTAGAGGCATGAGAGTAGAAAATGTCGACATGGAAAAATTTTGTGCCCATGGCAAGAGTTAAGAGGCATAGAAGAGAGAAAATGTCGACATGGAAAAATTTATGCCCATGGCATGCGAGGTTTAGAGCGTGCAGAGCAGAAATGTCGACATGGAAAATTTAGCACCCATGGCATAGGTTATGATGCATGAGATAAGCGAAAATGTCTTTATGGAAAAATTTTGACCCATGGCAGAGTTAGAACATGCAAAGAGGAAATGTCGACATGGAAAATTTAAATTTTTGTTAGATGGCATAAAGGAAATGTCGACGACATGGAAAAATTCACAAGGCATGGACTTATGAGAGAGGCAGAGGAAATGTCGACATGGAAAAATTTATGCCCATGGCATAGGTTAGAGGCACAGAGTAGGAAATGTTGACATGGAAAAATTCACCCATGGCGTAGGTTAGAGGCACAGAGCAGGAAATGTCGACATGGAAAAATTTGTGCCCATGGCAGGTTAGATAGAGCAGTTAGAGAATGTCGAAGGAAAAATGTCGACATGGAAAAATTTAGAGGAAGCCATGAAATGTCGACATGGAAAATTGTGGTTGGCAGAGGAAGCAGAGCGAGCAGAAATGTCGACATGGAAAAATTTTGCCCATGGCATAGGTTAGAGGTAGAGTAGGAAATGTCGACATGGAAAAATTTGTGCCCATGGCGCAGGTTAGAGGCAGAGCAGGAAATGTCGACATGGAAAAATTTGTGCCCATGGCGTAGGTTAGAGGCACAGAGAGCAGAAATGTCGACATGGAAAAATTTGTGCCCATGGCGCAAGTTAGAGTTAGATTAGAGAAGAGAGGAAATGTCGACATGGAAAAATTTGTGCCCATGGCGCAAGTTAGAGGCACAGAGCAAGAAATGTCGACATGGAAAAATTTGTGCACCCATGGCGCAGGTTAGAGGCATAGAGCAAGAAATGTCGACATGGAAAAATTTACACCCCCATGGCGCAGTTAGAGGCGTAGAGGTCGAAATGTCGACATGGAAAAATTTGCATGAAGCAAAATTTATGGCAGATGTAAAAGGTTAGAGGCGCGAGATGATGAAAAATTGAAAATTCGACATGGAAAATGATGAATTTGTGCCCATATGGCGTAGGTTAGGCGCAGAGCAGAAATGTCGACATGGAAAAATTTTGCCCATGGCAGAGTTAGAGGCACGTGAGAGGAAAATGTCGACATGGAAAAATTTGTGCCCATGGCGTAGGTTAGAGCACGAGGAAATGTCGACATGGAAAAATTTGCACCCATGGTGTAGGTTAGAGGCACAGAGCAGGAAATGTTGACATGGAAAAATTTGTGCCCATGGCATGAGGTTAGAGGTGCAAAGAAGGAAATGTCAACATGGAAAAATTTACACCCATGGCACAGGTTAGAGGCACAGAGCAGGAAATGTCGACATGGAAAAATTTGGATTCCACGCATGAGGATTATAGACATTTGAGGAAGCTGTGCAAAGTTTCCCATTAGTCTGAAGCGAAATGTCGACATGGAAAAATTTTGCCCATGGCGCATAGTTAGAGGCAGAGCAGAAATGTCGACATGGAAAAATTTGTGCCCATGGCATGAGTTAGAGAGGCAGAGCAGAGAAAATGTCGACATGGAAAAATTCACATAGCGCCCATGGTTGAAGTAGGTTAGAGGTGACATGAGAGTAGAAATGTCGAATGTCGATGGAAAATTTTTGCCCCATGCGTGAGTTAGAGGCAGAGAGGAAAATGTCGACATGGAAAAATTTGCACCCATGGCGTAGGTTAGAGGAGCAGAGTAGGAAATGTCGACATGGAAAAATTCATGCCCATGGCAGGTTAGAGGCATAGACCAGAAATTTTGACATGGAAAAATTTGCACAGTATGGCGTAGGTTAGAGGCATAGTAGAAATGAAATGTCGACATGGAAAAATTTGTGGCCATTAGAGCAGAGCGTGTCACATGGAAAAATTTATGCCCATGGCAGAGTGTAAGAGGCAAATTGTCAACATGGAAAAATGGATTTGTGCCCATGGATTAGGTTAGAGTAGGTTAGAGCAGAGAGGAAAATGTCGACATGGAAAAATTTGTACACCCATGGCGCGAGTTAGAGAAAATAGAGGCAGTAGAGGAAATGTCGACATGGAAAAATTTTGCCCATGGCATGTAGGTTAGAGGCAGAGAGGAAATGTCGACATGGAAAAATTTGTGCCCATGGCATGGGTTAGAGGCGCAGAGTAGGAAATGTCGACATGGAAAAATTTACCCATGGCAGGTTAGAGGTGCAGAGAAAGAAATGTCGACATGGAAAAATTTGTGCCCATGGCACAGGTTAGAGGCGCAGAGCAGGAAATGTCGACATGGAAAAATTTGTGCCCATGGCATAGGTTAGAGGCGCAGAGTAGGAAATTTCGACATGGAAAATTTGTGCCCATGGCATTAGTTAGAGGAGTAGAAAAATGTCGACATGGAAAAATTTATTTACCCATGGCAAGTTAAGAGGCGAAGCAGAAAATGTCATGAAAAATTTGCCCCATGGCGCAGTTAGAGGCAGAGAGATAGAAATGTCGACATGGAAAAATTTAGTGCCCATGGCGATGTTAGTTAGAGGCAGGAAATGTGACATGGAAAATTTTGGCCCCATGGTTGCGAAGAGCATAGAGTCCTCATGGAAAAATTTGCATGCCCATGGCATGGTTAGAGGCGAGGCAGAGAGAAATGTCGACATGGAAAAATTTCATGCCCATGGCGCAGGTTAGAGGCGTAGAGCAGGAAATGTCGACATGGAAAAATTTGCACCCATGGCGTAGGTTAGAGGCATAGAGCAGGAAATGTCGACATGGAAAATTTGCCCATGCCCATTAGAATGGCAAGAGTTAGAATGAGCAAAAATGTCGACATGGAAAAAAAATTTGTGCCCATGGTAAATTAGAGGCAGTTAGAGCAGGTAAAATGTCGACATGGAAAATTTTCACGCCCATGGCGCAAAGTTAGAGGCAGAGCAGAAAATGTCGACATGGAAAAAATTTTGCACATGGCATGCGAGGTTAGAGGCGCAAGCAGAAATGTCGACATGGAAAAATTCATGCCCATGGCACAGTTAGGTTAGAGGTAGAGTAGCAGGAAATGTCGACATGGAAAAAAATTTGCCCATGCCCATGGCGCGGTTAGAGGCAGAGCGAGGAAATGTCGACATGGAAAAATTTACACCCATGGCGCAGGTTAGAGGCGTAGAGCAGGAAATGTCGACATGGAAAAATTTACATGCCCATGTGCAAGTTAGCGTGAGAGCGAGGAAATGTCGACATGGAAAAATTTGCCCATGCAGCATGGCGTAGTTAGAGGCGAGCATGAGGAAATGTCACATGGAAAATTTTGAGGCCCATGGCACAGTGATTAGAGACAGCAAGAGAGCAAAATGTCGACATGGAAAAATTTAAATTCACATGGCATAGTTAGAGGCGCTGAGAGGAAATGTCGACATGGAAAAATTTGTGCCCCATGGCGATAGGTTAGAGGCACAGAGCAGAAATGGACATGGAAAAATTACACCCATGGCGAGTTAGAAGGCAGAGAGTAGAAATGTCGACATGGAAAAATTTGTGCCCATGGCATAGGTTAGAGGCAGAGAGAGAGGAAAAATTTGACATGGAAACATGGAAAATTTGCACCTTTCGATTGCATTGAAATGCCATGTCGACATGGCCAAAGTTAGATGCATCGGCAGAAGAGAAATGTTGACATGGAAAAATTATTTCACATGGTGCGAAGTTTAGAGGCATGAGAAGCAAGAAATGTCGACATGGAAAAATTTGTGCCCATGGTGCGCATGAGTTAGAAGGCAGAGATAAAATGTCGACATGGAAAAATTTACCCATGGCGCGGAGTTAGAGGCAGACAGAGCAGGAAATGTCGACATGGAAAAATTTGTGCCCATGGCATTAGGTTAGAGAGGCTTGAGCAGAAATGTCGACATGGAAAAATTTTCCCATGTTACCCATGGCAAGCGGGTTAGAGGCATAGAGAGCAGAAATGTCGACATGGAAAATTTGTACCCATGGCACGAAGTTAGTTAGAGGCGCAGAGCAGGAAATGTCGACATGGAAAAATTATTTATGTACCATGGTGGCGCAGGTAAAAGGGTGAGAGTATTCGGAAATGTCGACATGGAAAAATTTTGCCCATGGTGTAAGTTAGAGGTATAGAGCAAGAAATGTCGACATGGAAAAATTGCCCTATAGTGCAGAGTTAAAGGACGAGGATAAATGTCATGGAAAAATTTGTGTCCTCTATGATGCAGTTTATGTGCCCAGTTAGATAGGTTAGGGTCACAGTAGGAAATGTTGACATGGAAAATTTATTCACCCATGGCATAGTTAGAGGCGCAGAGCAGAAATGTCGACATGGAAAAATTTGTGCCCATGCACAGAGTTAGAGGCGAGAGAAGAAATGTCGACATGGAAAAAAATTCCACGCCCATGGCTTAGATGTTAGATGTCGAGCAAGAGAAATGTCGACATGGAAAAATTGCACCCATGTCGACACGTTAGAGGCGCGATGACATGAGAAATGTCGACATGGAAAAATTTAGAGCCATAGCGACACCCTACTCGACAGCAAAGGCGTAGACATAGGGAAATGTTAAAACTGGAAAAGTGCACCTTATGAAGTATATCAGATTAAATCATGAGGAAGATTGACGATGTCATCTGTGGAAAAACTTTGAGCGTGACACACCCATGCGGCAGAAAGTTAGAGGTACAGATAAGTAGGCCAAATTTTGACATGGAAAATTTACACCCATGGCATAGGTTAGGAAAGAGCGAGGTTAGAAATGTCGACATGAAAAAATTTGCCCATGGCACAGGTTAGAGGCAGAGCTTGAAATGTCGACATGGAAAATTGTTGCCCATGGCATGAGGTTAGAGCTGTAGAGCAGGAAATGTCGACATGGAAAATTTACACCCATGGCATAAAGGTTAGAAGCATGAAGGAAATGTCGACATGGAAAAATTTAGCATGCTGTGCAAGAGTTAGATGCATGAGACATAGTCAAATATGTCGGCATGGAAAAATTCAGCGCCCATAAGGTGTAGGTTAGAGGCAGACGAAATGTCAACATGAAAAATTCATGCCCATAGCCGCACAGTTAGAGACCCAATGTTAAAGGTCGCTTAGAAATCATAAATGTGTATCGACATGGAATGAAATTTGCACCATGGCATGGTTAGAGGTGCGTAGAGCAGAAATGTTGACATGGAAAAATTTGTGCCCATAGTACAGCGCGTTAGAGGCACAGAGCAAGTAGGAAATGTCGACATGGAAAAAAATTAATGTTGTGCACCTTAGTTATGTAGGTACAGAGAAAAGACAAATGTCGACATGAAAAATTTCGGCAGTAAAGAAATTCATGCACCCATGAGTGCGGAGTTAGAAGGGTTACATATCAAAGGTTTTGACATGAATAAATTTACATCTTGGCGCGAGGTAAAGGAGGCGCACAACATAAGGTGTCGACATGAAGAAATTTGCGCCTTGGCGTGAGGAGAGGGTGTCTGACATAAGGAAATATCGACATGAAGAAATTTGTGCCTTTAGAAGGTAAAGGGCGCCACCCGACATAAAGGTGTATCGACATGAAGAGAGAAATTTACACCTAGGTGTAGGTAAATTGTGCATGACATAAAAGGTGTCGACATGAAGAAATTTGCACCTTGGTACAAGTAAAAGGGTGTCTGACGTAAAAATTATCAATCGTCATGAAGGGAATTCACACCTTGCAACGCGAGTGTAAGCGACCCACGTGACATAAGGTGTCTGCGACATGAAGAAATTCCTTCCTTAGCACGGGTAAAGGGCCACCACGACATAAAGGTGTCAACAAGAAGAAATTCATGCTAACTTGGTGCATGTAAAAGAGCGCCTTACGACACTAAGTTATGCCGAAACATCAAGAGAAGTCACATCTTGGTGTAGAGTAAAGGAGCACCACTGACATTAAAGGTGTCGACGTGAAGGAAATTTTGCCATTGCCCAGGTAGTAGGTAAATAAGCGCATGACATCAGAGATTATCGACATGAAGAAATTCATGCTTTGGCGTAGGTAAAGCAGCTGCATAACACCTTGCCAACCATGAAGATATTAAGTTCCATAAAATGCGGAGTCAGTGATCATGACATCAAGATGTCGGCTTATGATATAAGATGTGAAGTATGAAATTTTGTGTAACCCGCGCATGACATAGCGCTTCGGCGACGTCAATGAAATTTGTACCTTAAAGGAGTGCGAAGGTAAAGAGGCACATGTATAAGTTGTTGACCATGAAAAGCTCGCATATCGCCGTGGCGTATGAAGGGTGCACGACGCATAAGGTGTCGACAGTAGAACATGTTCGTCGCACATGGCGCCAGTCGCCTGCTTAACTAGCAGTGATAAAGAAACGCATGACTTCAGGTATTAACAAGCATAGAAGAAATTCTGTACCGGCGAAGGCAAAGTGCTGGCGCAACATAAAGGTGTCGACATGAAGAAATTTATTCATGCATAATACAAGTAAGGCGCACGACATAAGGTGTAGATATTAACGAAATTTATCTCTCACTGCAGCGCGAGTCAAAAAAGAGGTGCGCTGACATAAGGTATGTCGACATCGAAGACATTTTCCACCTTAGCACGAGAGTAAAGAGCCGCAGGGCATAAAATGCTCGACATGAAGAGAATTAACGCATATAGCGTAGAGTAAAGGTCACATGACATAAAGGTCAATCGAGGCATATGAACAAATTTACGCCAACGAGTACGGATTAAAGGCGCATGACATTCAAGGTGTCGACATGAAGAAATTCACTCCTTTGGCGTAGGTAAAGGGTCTTACGTGACACTAAGGTGTCGAATATGAAGAGAAATTTGCACAACTTGAAAGCTGTAGGTAAAGGGAGTGTATGACATTCGGTGTATGCGACATGAATAAATTGTGCTGCCTTAGCACGAGTAAAGAGCACATGACATAAAGGTGTCGACATGAACAATTTAAGCTCCACTTAGCACGGATAAAGGACACCACGGCCGTAGAAGTTGTCGAAACGCGAGTGGGAAATTGGTGCCTTGCGAATGCGGAGGTAAAGGGCGCGTGACGCAAGGTGTCGACATGAAGAAAATCACGTCTTGGCATAGGTAAAGGGCGCATCACATAAAGCTATCGACATAAATAAATTTTCTTCTTTACTGCACGAGTAAAGGCGCGTGGCGTGGAAGGTGTCGACATATGAAGAAATTCACGCCTTGGCCATTTCTTCAAGGGGTACCGCAACGTAAGATATCGGCAACGTGAAGAAATTGCACCCAACAGCACGAAGTCAAAGGGCACCACGACACCAGGAATTAGCCGACATGAAGAAATTCACACCTTAGCAGGAGTAAAAGGGCACACGACATAAAAAGGTGTCGACATGAAAAGAAATTAATGCCTTGGCCTGTGATTAAATCATGCATGGCTTATAAGAAGTCGACATGAAAGTTAGCACCTCGGTGCTTGAGGTAAAGGAAGCGCCACGAGATAATAGAGTCGACATGAATAAATTTACACCTTGAATTGTAGATAAAGCGCCTGACGTAAAGGCGTCGACCTTAACAGAAGAAATTACGCGCCGTATGCGGTAAAGGCGCCGCGACACTTAACTATGGATATAGAAGAAATTTGTGCAACACGAGGTAAAGGCGCATGACATAAGGTGTTGACACTGAAGAAATTTCGCGGCGTTAGCTATCAAAAGAGCGCGACAGAAGTGTCATGAACAAATTCATGCCTTCAGCATAGGTAAAGGGCGCATGACATAAGGTATAAACATAGAAGAAATTTGCACCTTAGCGCGAGGTAAAGCACATGACATAAGGTGTCGGTGTGAAGAAATTCATGCCAGGCGCGAGACATAAGGTTTCGACATAAGATTAATAAACATGAAGAATTTGCACCTTGCGTAGCGAGTAAAAGGTCGCGTGACATAAAGATGTCGTTATAAATTAATTTTGGCGTAGAGTAGGCGCGACAAGCAATACGTAAC
>CM031238.1:632866150-632968733 GCA_018340775.1 Taxus wallichiana var. yunnanensis
ATATAGATGTTTCTAATACAAATTATTATTTGAATTCCCCTTAGTATCTTGAGCCGTATCTCGATTAACTTTATTCTAAGGAATAATCAGTCGCCTAAACGATGTCTTTCTCCTTTGAAGATGCAGTGACTCCAAGTTCCTCCAATCAAACATATAATGTGGTTCTTGAGTCGTGGTCCTCCTTTCTTCATAGGACCCCCTTATCTTCCCTCAATGAACTCTTCCTCCGTAGAAGATCTCGGGTGAATCCAAGTTTATCTAAGTCAACTCCTATGTCATAATCATCCAAGTCGACTCCTACGTCACAATCTACTAACTTTCTGTGTGATCCTCTTTGTTTCTTAGTACTATGTCATCTTATAAAAAGCCACTACCAAAAACTTTCAATCTACATCTTCTTCCACTCATGAGACATCTGAATCCAAATCTACTTCATCTCTTGAGTCATCATCTTCTAAGTCTTCCACACCAATTGGACCCCTTTCTTCTAATCAACCTACTATGGTCAAAGAACAATGTTAGGATAAACTAATATGCTAAAATATTATAAGATCTCAAATAAAAGTGTAGAATAAAATAACACAACACAAAGAGACAATATTTAACGTGGTTCACCCAATTTGGGCTACATTCACCAAGAACTACTTATTCGATTTTATTACTAGCCACCACTCTCTCAATATAATACCCAGATTTGTTTGGAGCTATGCTCAACAAACTCTATAGAATTCACACCCGAATTCAAAGCACATTTGCAATGTTTTTCATACTTCTATCATATGCATAAAACCATATAAATAGACAACTACTTAAGTAGTTTTACAAAACCATGGGTATCAAAACCATGGGCAAAAACCATCCCATAAACCTATGGGTCAAAATCCCACCCATATGAGAAAATCATGTTTCCCGATATATCGGGCACATTTTAAGGCCAAAAAATTTTTCGGGGCTATGGGGCTATGCCCTCGAACCCTCTACTACTGGGGGCTACCACCCCGCCCTCTAGCCCCCTCGAACCACTGGCGAGGATACATGAAAAGTGTACAGTACTCTTAGTGTACAGTCTTCAACACTTTCACACATGAAAATAGGCTCCACAACCTAACAATCTCCCACTTGGAGACTAGTTTTCCTCTGAGCAAAGCTTCTCAACCCTTCACTAGTTTCCGTGAAGACCAACCAAAGCTGAACACAACTTCAATTTTTCCCTTGTGACCACCTTGGTCATCATGTCTATAGGATTCTTGACTAGTATGAATCTTCTCCAGCTTCAACTTCTCTTCCTCCAAAGTTATCCTGATGAAATGGTACCTTAACTGTATATGCTTCATCCTAGAGTGGAAAGTAGAGTTCTTAGCTAGGTGTATAACACTCTAACTATCACTATAAGCTTTCCTTCCTCCTGCTTATGCCCCAAATCCTCAAGCAATTTTTGTAACCAAATCATTTCTTTTCTTGCCTCTGTGGCAACAACATACTCAACCTCTTGTGGTTGACAAAGCCACCAAATTTTGTAGTCGTGAAATCCAACTCACTTTGCTGTCCCACCTATAGTGTAAACATAACCTATCATGCTCCTCCTATTGTCTACATCTCCAGCCATATCTGAATCTACATAACCACACAAAGTGGTGTCTGATCCACTATAGCACAAAATTGTCCCCATGGTCCCTCTCAAATACCAAAGGATCCACTTTATTTCCTGCCAGTGATCTCTACCTAGATCACTCATAAATCTACTCACCGCTCCCACTACATGGGAAATATCAGCCTGGTACACACCATGGCATACATCAAACTACCAACCACTGATGAGTAAGGTACCTTGGACATTTGGTTTCTCTCCTGCTCTGTCTTGGGACACTTCTCCTTTGATAACTTGAAATGGCCTGCCAAAGGAGTCCCAACCGGTTTAGCATCCTGCATATTAAACCTCTCCAAGACTTTCTTAATGTACTCTTCCTGAGATAAATTCAGCTTTCATTCCTTCCTATCCCGAGATATCCTCATACCAAGGATTTGTTTGGCTGCCCCCAAATCCTTCATAACAAAGGATTCACTTAGTTGCTTCTTGAGTACTTTTATTTCCTACATGTTTTTACCTGCAACCAACATGTCATCCACATATAGACACAAGATAATATAACTACCATCCTCAAATTTCTTTGTATACATGCAATGGTCAGAATGACATCTAATATAACCTTTCTCCATCATAAAGCTATCAAATTTCTTATACCATTGACATGGAGCTTGTTTCAAGCCATACAAGCTCTTCTTCAGTTTTACACACCATCTCCTCTTTACCTTTGACCTCATAGCCCTCTGGTTGCTGCATATATAGTTCCTCCTCCAAATCACCATGGAGAAATACAGTCTTTACATCAAGTTGTTCTAAGTGCAAGTCTTCTGCTGCAACTATTCCTAGAACAATTCTAATAGAAGTCATTTTTACTACAGGAGAAAAATCTCATCAAAATCTATACCTTTTTTCTGTGCAAACCCCTTGACCACCAACCGGGCCTTGTATCTTTTCTTTCCTCCTTCTTCCTCTTTGACTCTAACACCCACTTGTTCTATAATGCTCTTTTTCCTTCGGTAGCTTCACCAAATCCCATGTCTGGTTCTCCATGAGAGCCTTGATGCTCCTCATCCATGGCTTGCTCCCACTTCTTCCTAGCATCTACCTGCATTGCTTCATCAAAGCTCTCTAGCTCTCCACTATCAATGAGTAATAAATAATAAAGAGAAGGAGAAAAACGTTCAGTTCTCTTCTTACCCTAGAATACCTCCTCAATATAGGAGTTTGGGGTTCCTATTGAGGAGGTTCCTGAACTGATTCATGTGTCACTTTCCCATCCGAAAGATCCTCTACCACTGCATATTCTTTCTTGGATTCTTCCATGTTTTCCTACAAACTTATCTTTTATACATGACTTTCTCATTAAAGACCACATCCCTAGATCAAATGATTTTCTTGTCCTTAATACTCCAACATTTATATCCAAAGTCATCACCACCATAACCAATGAAAGTACATTTTTCTGATTTAGCCTTTAGCTTGGTCCTATCATCCTTGTCTATATGGACAAACACCTCACATCCAAAGACTCTAAGAAATGAATAATCAACTTTCTTACCATACCAAGCCTCCTCAGGTATGCCTCCATCCAAGGCACTTGAGGGTCCTTTGTTTATCAAGTACACAATTGTGCTCACCGCTTCTACCCAAAAAGAAAGAGGTAGTCCTGCATGTAACCTCATGCTCCTAACGACGTTCCATTATTGTTTTGTTCATCCTTTCTGACACCCCATTTTGCTGTGGAGTTCTAGAACCATCTTTTTCCTATGGATTCCATTCTTAGAACAATAATCATCAAATTCATTGCTGCAATACTCCCCTCCATTATCTGACTTGAGACATTTTAGCTTAAGACTTGTTTCATTCTCTACCAAGGCTTTTCATTTAACAAAAGTGTCAAATACATCAGATTTGTTTCTAATACAATAAACCCAAACTTTCCTTGTTACATCATCAATAAAAGTAACATAATAACTTGAACCCCCAAGAGATGATACCTAGTCACCCCCACACATCAGAATGCACCAACTCTAACTTACTCTCTTTCTTTGTAGGTCCAACCTTGAGAAACCTTACTCACTTTTGTTTCCCATATATGCAGTCCTCACAGAACTCCAAACATGTTTCTATATCCAGAAAATCCTTCTTTATGATCTCCATGCCCTTATGGCTCATATGACCGAGCCTATAGTGCCACAATGTTGTATCTACTTTTGAAGCCACAAGATTACAAACATTAGTGCTATAAGTGGTTAAATACAAGGTTCCAACCTTCTTACCTCTTGCCACCACAAGAGCACCCTTGGTAACCTTCCAAGAGTCCATTGTAAATATCACAATACAACCATCACTTCCCAACTGCCCTGCCGATATCAAATTTCATTTTAATGTAGGCACATGTCTGACATCCTTCAATAGCCAAGTATTCCCATTCTACATCTTAACTCCGAACAAAACCTTTTCCAACTATGCTACAAGGCTCATCATCACCAAGAAAAACATGCCCAAAATCTCTTGAACATAATCAACAAAATAATGCCTATGTGGAGAAGCATGGAAAGAAGCCCTCAATCTAAAACCCAAGATTCAATAATATTATGCAAAGAAAGAATCAAAGCATCCTGACATACATTACCTATTGCCACATTTGCCTCTTTGTTTTCTTCCTATTGTTTCTTCTTGTCCCGAAGCTCCCAACATTCCTTCTTTGCATGCCCATACTTTCCACAATGCCAACATACTATCTTGCTTTTGGATTTTGACCTTTCCCGATCCTTTTATTTTCCACGGCTTCCTCTATTCTTCTATCTCCCTCTAGTTTCCACTGTCAAAGCATTCCCTGAAGTAGAAGATTCACCAGATATTTTTCTTTACATTTCCTCACTTAGAATCACCCCTACAACATCCTCAAACTTCAACTTTGAGTTAGTAGGAACCGAGTTGCTTACCGCCATTACCAGGCTATTCCAACTCTCAGGTAAAGAGCACAAAACTAATAAAGCCCTAACTTCTTCATCAAATTCTATTGTAACCAAAACTAGCATATTTACAACCATATTAAAATCATTTAGATGATCTACTACTGAACCATTCTCAGACATCTTCATATTAAACAATTTTTCATTAAAAATATCTTATTAGAGGCAGAGGGTTTTTCATACAACTTCCCTAATGCATCCATCAGTTCTTTTGTAGTCTTTTCCTTTGAAACATTAAATAATACCGAAGATGCAAGACACAGCCAGATTTTCCCAAGTGCCTTCCTATCCAGCAAATCCCATTCCACATCTGTCATGCTCAGGGTTTGTTCACCTTCTCAAACAATGGAGTATAAAGATCCTTCTGATAAAGGTAATCTTCCATCTGCATCTTCCAAAGACTGAAATTTTTCCCATTGAATTTATCAACCCTAGATCTTCCATCATCTGCCATAGCTCCCACTCAAGATAAAACTTTCCCTACGATTCAACACTTCAACAAACCAAACCAAGATTTGATACCAATTGTTAGGAAATAAGGGATAAAATATGTGGAATAATCCCTCACAGAATCGCAACAATAGAAACTAATATGCAGAAAATATTACAGATCTCAAATAAAAGTGCAGAATAAAATAACACAACACAAAGAGACAATATTTAACGTGGTTCACCCAATTTGGGCTACGTCCACCAAGAATCACTTGCTCAAATTTTATTACAAGCCACCACTCTCTCAATACAATACCCAGATCTGTTTGGAGCTATGCTCAACAAACTCTACAGAATTCACACCCGAATTCAAAGCACATCTACAATGTTTTTCATACTTCTATCATATGCATAAAACCATATAAATAGACAACTACTTAAGTAGTTTTACAAAACCATGGGTATCAAAACCATGGGAAAAAACCGTCCCATAAACCTATGGGTCAAAATCCCACCCATATGAGAAAATCACATTTCCCAATATATCGGGCACGTTTTAAGGCCCAAAAAAAAATTCGGGGGCTGCGCCCCCAAACCCCTACTACCGGGGCTACCGGCCACCTGGCCCCGAACCCAAGAGGATACATGAAAAAGTGTACAGTACTCTTAGTGTATAGTCTTCAACACTTTCACACATGAAAACAAGCTCCACAACCTAACAAACAACAACCTATCTTGATCAATTTTATTCAAAATGAAACAACAATCAAAGAATTGGTAAGGTTACATAATGACATTCCTTTAGATTACCATGAGAAAGGATTCTCTTTATACCTCAATGAATTCACATATATTGGGGAAGACGTTGATTTATTTTGTTAGAAGACAATGGAATATCCTCATATCATCACACTTGATACTCCTCTTGTTCTTCCATCTTCACATTCTTCATTGCATGATGAAACGACTAGTTCTAGCATTGATCCATGTCCATTCTTTTCATCACACAATCATTCTTTATCTATCACAATTCATAAATTACAAATCTCACCTTGGTTCACCACCTAGTATCCCATTTCCTTCTTCTATATATGGACCACCTCCTAGTAGCCCATCTTCAACTTCTCTTGGGTCACGTCATAGTAGCTCATTATCTTTAATATGTGGCTCACCTCATGGTAGCCCATATTTTTCTATTCTTTGTAATGTCCTACTATCACCTCATCTTTTATCCTTATGCCACCTCCAGGTATTCTATCATATTTTATATATGGGACACCTCTTGGTATTCCTTCATCTTCCATGTTAGGGCTACATCCTAGTATTCCTTTATCTTTAGTCTATGGGAAACCTCTGGTATCCCATCCTCTTCAATTCTTGGAGAGTATCCTTTTCATCCATCACATTATCCTTCTATCAATGATTGTGAAAATTTATTTGTCATTTCTCACATCAAATCTCAACGTCCACTTTCTTCTCCCACTTCTCTTGAGATCAGAAAATTCACATATTAGCTTAAAGGAAGCCCAAAAAATTTCTTTACCAAACTAAGATTAAAAATTCCAAGAGCTCCAAATATCCCAACAACTTAAATGAGCATAAAGTTTAGAATCAAAAGAGGTGAAAAAATGCATACTAATGCAAGCATAAAGAATGACACTGAAAGTGTAAAAACCTCTTGAGAGGGAACCAAACTCCCAAATACAAAATCCATGTTTCAAAAAAAATTATAGTTATTTATTGAGTATGATCTCACCACGATCATCGAGATTGGAGATAATATGACTCTTGATAAGAAAACACACCTAGTCTCCCTTATCAAGGAAATCGTGAACATTGTTGTTGGATCTTATCACGTCAAGTGACATTGTTAGTCCCAATTTCAAAAATACAAAGAAAAGAGAAAACATTAAACATCTACAAAAAATCAAAGGCAAAAATATCGAACATTGCAATCAAGTATTGCATACACATAGATTTTCTTTCTTTCCTTTATTTTTATTCCTTAGCAAGTGATCCACCATTTTCATCCTTTCATGATATTTTGGTAGGTATATTCACATGAATTTTATGACATTTATCTCTATGATATATGTTTGACCTTGATATTTTATCACCTTGGTAAATTAAAGAATGACTAATGACCTCGTAGAGATCCTATCACAATCAACATTTAATAAACTTGTTGCAAATAAATTATAGATATATTTGTTAACACCAACCAATGTCTTCATCGCAATCACTTCCACATCCTTCCATCAAACCATCGTTGTTTTTAACCCCTTGTCAATACAAATCATGAGAGATGAAATAAATTTTCAAAAAATCAAAAGAATCAATCAAAAATCAAAATCAAAAAGCAAATCAATAACATAACTCTCTCTTGGGGTATTTCCAATATCTCTATCAAGGCTATGGATGCCTGTAGTAGAAGCAATGTTGCGATCAAATTAAATGCATATCCATTTCCTTCCACATCCATTCCACCAATTCACAATGTTGAAAATAAATCATTCCTACACATTGTCACATTGTCTAGGATGTCCTCACTTGTTGTGTATCAAATCTTCCTCCAAGAGGTAATTAATTTCCACATGCACACACTGGATCTTGATGAGAAAACAAGATTAGTATGTTACCAAGTGTCTTTTTTTTTAGACCTTGTTCAGACTCTTACTTTAGTTCGTATCTTGTCTCACGATTTGTACCTTTGGCTAATCACTTTTTCATTTCTAGTCTTCTAGCTACATTTTCCATGTCCTTACATGGTGTTGTCACCTTCCAAGAAATTGTGTATTTCTGTCTCATTTTCAAAAAAATGGGTAAGATGTCTATTAGAATGTCCTTGTGAAGGTCCATGAAGGAAGATTTGTTTTCTAGCAGTTAGTCATTTTCTGACTATCATTTTTAGGCTTTCCCTTTATTAGGTGGGAATTTTGGGTTTTAATGTCCCTCGCATCCCAAGTTTTGTCGGGCTCCCAGTTCATTGATTTCTTTCCTTCCTCTCATTGTCTTGATTTTCCTTCATTTTGTGGGTATTTTGGCTTTGTGAAACTCACATCCCAATGTCCCATCGACTAACTATGTGATTTTTTTTTCAGCTTACCCAATTTGAATGTATTATGGACATTTCAGCTTCTCGCATCCCACATGTCCCTAGTGTTTCCGGCCTCCATTTCCCCTTAAGCCCATTTTTTCTACATCCCATTCACTATGGGTTTTTCAACTTCTCATGTCCCAAGTGTCCCAACGTCACTTCAAGGCGGTTGTGTTAAATTTTCTTCACCATATCTCCGCATTCCACTGTCATAAGTCGTAATGTAAATGCATTAATTGTCACATTCAATTTCCCCTACTAACCTACTCAAATGGAGTATGTATAAATATCTAGGGTAATTGATTGTTTTTACCATACTCCATTAATTTGTTGCTTTTTTTGTTCCATTCTCTCCATTTTTTTATAGTCATGGCAAGGTTCTTGTCCTAGAATTTTTCAAAAAAATCAAGTGCAACGTGTTCTAGCAAAGGTCACAGATTGTTGAGAAAATGTTTAGAGGATCAAGAAGTATATTTCACAATTTTCTTCCCTTGTAACATAATGAAGATCCATTACAAAGGACATGAGCATTTATCTTCATTGGAGACAACCATACCAGAAATATGAGATAGTGATGCTCAACACCTTGACCTAGATGATTTTTGGGCACGACTTGACTGCAATAACCCTACTCCCATTGCTCAATTAATCAAGGAAAGTGGAATTTCTCACGTGGGGGTTTTCCAGTCTTTATTTAATGTGTTGATACTTGTGTTAGCCTATGGTTCCTACTTCAACTCAAATACAAAAGATATCATTGATCCTCATGGGAAGGTAGTTTCTCGATTGGATGCTAATTGTATTAGAACTTTCCTTAGAATTCCAAAATTGAAGATTTGAAAACTCTCACCAAGGCTTAGGTTTAAACTTCTATTTGATCAGGATAGTGAACAATATAAGAGCAGGGTGGCCAAATCATGGTTTAAAAACCCAAAGAAGGGAGCTTCAAGACTACCAAAGACTATGTATAGGATTGAATTCAAGGAAGAGTTGTCATATGTCATCACCCTCCTTGCTAGAATAATGGGGATGCCCTCGACCAATGAGTTTCATTATTGGATGTGTCCTTATATCAACATCATATGTGAAGGAAAAAAAATCTTGAACTAGGGAGAGATAATCTGTGATAGTCTTACTAAACAACTTGCCAATGTTCAAAGGACTAAGACTTTCTATATGAATTCCTATTTGATGTACATTATTGCTGCATATAGGAATGGTTGGGTTCTCTCTTGATGAAAGAAAAAAATATGCTCCTATTTATGAGCATTATCCACAGTTGAATTTGAAGATTAGTAATCACCATTTTAGAAGGGTGAATGATGCCTTCACCATGTATATTGTCAAGATTGTTAGAGGAAAACACAACTTAGAGATTCTCATAGGAAGCTAAACAATTGATTGATGTCTATGGTAGTTATTACACTCAATTTAAGAAATTTTCTTACATACGGTTGGCTAGGATTTGAGGGAACACCCTTGAAACTCCCTATGTATTGTAGTGATAAAATGGCCTTAGTTGAAATCTACAGGAATAGTTAGATAAGCTTCATAGAACTTACAGAGATAAGAAGATTTATAGAATCCAGTTTCCAATCACATTGGGTAACTACACTTGCAGGACTACTTTGGATGCCCAAAATGTGGATAGAACAATTGCTCCCCTCACTCTTCATTATTTCAAACCAAGGAACTTTATTTGATATCAAGGATTTATTGCCAATAATTTTAGAATGGGTTTCCATCATCTTGTTGATAGTGAAGACTATTGGGCTGACTGTTCTGATGATTATGAAGCTAGAAGAAGGTATTATGGTAGATTGTCCTTGTAACAAAAATCAAATATTTTGATGTATACAAGGTACCAGATGGACTTCAAGATGATGATGAGGAACTACAGTCCCTTGAATATGAAAGGTCTATCAAACACACTCCCATTGAAACCATTGATTGGTTTGTTAAGGAAAGGGATGATTTGAAGGAACTCATAAACCCTGTCTTGGTGAGGACCAAACTTTGGTTTGACAGGAAAATGAATATGTTCAGAGTAGGTAAGTCCAGGTCTTCCTCCCAAGAAGCCTCCACTCCTCAAAAGGAAATGCCTGTGGTGACCCCGAGGCACATGTGCAATATGTTCCCTCTCCACTTGAACCTTCAACTCTGGTATACATGAAGAAAGGAAAGGCTAAGAAGGATGAAAAGATGGAAGAAGTAATTTAAGAGAGTGAAAAGTTGTCTTCTTCAAAGCAATTGAAGTAGTACCTAAGGTTGAACCAGTTATAGATCTCTGTGATGATGACAGTGAGGAGAAAGAATGAGAAGAACAAGGGAAAGGTAATCCTGAAGAAAGTAGTAGAGAGAAAGAAGAAGAAAAAGAGGATCAATTGAAGGATCGGGCTTCAGAATCAATGGATGTTTTAGGACCATCTTCCAAAGAGGTTCCTATCAAGGAAGTTCCTACCTCCCAAACTGAAACATCTGTGTTGGAAGTATCTATTGTACAAACTTTGAGTGCAATGGGAACACTTGCACTTGGCCCATTTTTCCCTCTACTTCTAGTTCTTCTTTTTCTTGGGTACAACCATTGGTGGAAAGCAAGAAAATAAAAGCCACATCTCATATTGTTTCTCCTAAGTTTGATGTTGTGGCAACTCTTCTAGAACTACTCCTCCTCATCTACAAAGAAAGCTAAAACCACATCTAGGTTAGTATCTGATTCTCAAGGCCAAAAATTCATGGAGATTGCTAAGCCCAAGCTTGACAAGGATGAAAAGACATGTTGGTAAGTGATTTGGAATTAACAAGAATTCCCCTTAGAGAATCTACACCTAAGAGTGAAGTGCATAATTTGAAGGAGACAATGTCGAGAGTAATTGAAAGAGTTGAGAAGGGAAAGCAAACACAGAGCGAGTTGGAAGAACAAAATCAAATCCTTTCAAATTTCATCAGGTCCTTATTGGAAAAGATAAGGTACTTGATCCAACTCCCTTAGCCTCAATTCCACCACCTGTTGTTCTAACTAGTGATGAAGTTCAAGCTATCAAATATATTCACAAGCATGTTGCCTTATGGGAAGGAAATGGAGGCCTTGGTTGATGATATGATAGTCACATGATTAAACTTCATCGAGGAAGCACACAAGTCATATGATAAATTCACTATCATACAACTTAAATTTACTACAACACTCAGTGGTTTAGATAGAGAATTGAAATTTTGGAGTGAATGCATTCAAGATCTTGATGATGAGTGACACAAGATGTGCAGGTTCTTTTGGAAAATAAAGTATTTGATGATGCAAATTTTAATTTGTCTAAGAAGTGGGTCTTCAACATTGATTGGAAAATAAAATTCCTTGAGGAAGCCATTGGTGAACTCAGGAATATGTTGTAGAAGGGAGAATATTTTAAATCTTGTGTTGTATCTTCCTTTCAGGATATTCATTGCCAAATCTTCAAGGAGAATTCAAGGGATAGGTTCACAGTCCAAGAGATTAAGTCCTAGTTCAGGTCATTTGTTAAAGAATATTTTTTCAAGCAAGACACTATGTCTAAAGATAAGATGAGAGAAATTTGTACCCTTCAAACAACCATCACGGAGGCCAATAAAGAGTTCCTAGAGAATGCAGAATTTGAGAAAGAAATGGAGAAATGCCTAGGTAGCTAGACTCATGTGACTGCAAATACCACCATCCCTCGAGGCATGGACATCGTTGAGAGCATTGAAGAGATTCAGAAACCAAGTACTTAAGGTGAAGAGTGCCACAAACACTCTTTCGAGTGTCCCAACTCCTAGTTCTTAGTTTCTTCTTTTAATTAAAATATCTAATTAAGGTGGTTATTTTCTTTATAGCCATACAATATGTAAGTAAAAGACAAATTGATGTTGTAATGTTTAATTAGATATTAATATTTTGGTTAAAATAAGGGAAACTAAAAAGACTCTTTTGTAACCATCCATGAGGCTATTTAAGGAGATTTTCTTGTCATTTGGGGGATCATATTTTTGATGTCTTGGATGTAAAAGCACTAAATTGCTAATCAATACATAGAAGAAGTTTCATCTTTTCTTGTGCTCTATATTTTTCTATTCTCAATCTGATTCATGAGAAGCTATGTGTATCTGAACAAGAACTTTGTGTCTTCTAGTTGATGTTGTGCTTAGAAATTTGTGTCTATTGCATGTATGTCTTGTGTTTATATATGCATAGTTTAAATCTTGTCACTTTACCAAGCATAAGTAAGATACCATTCTATAATCTATGTGTCTGAAAGTTCTCTTCTCTTTATCTTCTAAATTTTGATTCTTTTGTTTCCTCTTCCTTTGTATTGAAAATCTTATGAGATGAAGACATCTAAAACATCAAAATCCTCATTGAAATATTGATAGTTTGTACATTTGTAAATAAGTATATTTGCTTATTTGTTGTGTGTTCAATAAGGGAACCTCTCCCATAAAGAGGAGGGACTGTTGTCCCCTAACTATTTCTTGTTTTCAAGGTCAAATAAAACCACCAACATATGGAATTTACATTTTTATTCTTCTTCATTCAGAACATCCATGTGTATAAGATTTCCTTTTACTATGTTTGAGGGGAACTTTGTCCCTTCTTTCAATAAACAATCTTCTACTTATTTCTATCATGTGTTTCTTGGCCATCTTACACTGGGGGCATGCTTGCTCCTTCCTAGCATGTCATTGGTTTAAGTTCTTCATCATGTTGAACCTATCCATATTGGCCCTAATCCAACTTCTATGTGTGAAGAGTTTGCCTTTGTATATTCCCATCTAACGCTAGGGGAAACTTTGCATCTTCACCTTCTTACACATATGTGTGGCATTCTACCCTTGTACATCCCATCTAATGTTGGGGCATCCATGTTTCTTCATTTTCCTATACATAGCTTCGGAAAACTTCTAGAAAATCCAAAAACATTCAAATATGTTTCGTCAGAAAAATCCTAAACATTCATAAAATATCAAAATCCAAAACATTGGTAAAATAATTTTCAAAAATCCATAAAATTGGTAAAAACATAAAAAAAACCAAAAATATTGGTAAAATAATCTTTAAAAACCAAAAAATTGGTCAAAATTTTTCAAAAAAACCAAAAAATTGGTTAAAATTTTCAAAAATCCAAAAAATTCCAAAATTCAAAAAAATCAAAAATTGGTAAATTGGAATGCATTCGTTGAATTACGTGTCAATGAATCATCCTCGAACATCAAAATATGTCCTAAAAACATCTTTCTTATGTTCTCACATAATGACTTGTGATTCATTTTGATCTACCTCCATAAACAAAGCTTGTTTGCTTGCTATGTTTGTACTCCTAGCAACAAGTTTTTTTGTATTGTTTCGTAGTACACAAATGCTTTTTCATAGGATTAATTGTGTCCTCAGTTATTCCCCTCTCATGTATCCTTTCTTGGGGCACCATTTTTAACCCTTATCGTTAAACGTGAACATTTAGGAACTGAAGGTTGATAACAAAAACATTGGTGTAACTATCTTGAACATTGTTTGTTGGAGTATGTGTGTTTGTACTTGTTTCCTTGTCGTTAGGTTATCCGGTTTAATTCATCATATTGCATGGAATTATGTATGTTGCATAGAGTTAAGAATTTTTAGCAATGAATAAATGTTATTATTATAGTTTTTCATATTATTTTACACACATTTTTGTATGTGTATATTTTGATAAGGGCTAATGATTTAGATCATATGAGAAAAATGATGAAACAAATTTATTTATTGAATGAGATGGATGCAAAGGTTATTCCATTTTCATCTATCAATTCTCATTACTATCAAAGTTTCTTCCACCTGGATTCTTCTATCTGTTTCCTTCCTATTTTTGATTTCGATCAACTTCTTCTATCACCCCATTAACACTCGAGGGGAATCTTTCATTCTAATATGTTTTCTTCAAAAATTGCTTGTTTATGCTCATCTACTTTCTTTGCAGTGACATCACATACACACCCCAAAGAGGGGCAAATGTAAACACCTAAAATCTATTTCCACATTTTTAATGCTAAAGTGGTACCAATTATCCTCTATCTCATCATTTTCATTATAATTAGTGATTTCTGCTAATTAACTAATGTTTCCCTCTATTTTGGTCAATTAACAACACTTCATTAATTAACTAGCTTCTATCACATTCCGGATGCCAATTAACGAAACTTCATTAGTTATAATCCTCTTTGAATTAATTAACTATCTATTATTAGTTAATTAAGCCTTTTTAACATGCATTTAATCAATAAACCCTTTTATTAGCTAAATCTTGCTTTCAAATGCTTCCAATCTTATCAAATTCCTCCTCAATCACCTCCAAATAACCTAAAAATCTTATTCTAGCCTATTAATCAATCTCATTTGATTAATTAAAGTACCTTTTAACTCCCATGAGTTATTAACCCACTAGTTAAATCATCTAATCATGGTTAGCTAGTCTAAGGTTACTTTATCCTTTATCATTTGTCCCACATTCATTGTGATTCAAGCTTTCCCCAAATAGAAAGCTATAAAAAGGACCAAGCTCCTACCTTCACACCTTACACCATACTTTGAATAGTATTATTCATATAAAAAATATGATTTAAAGAGCCTTCTCCATTAAATTGGAATAGCTTGATCATTCATTTGCATCCATTCTTCATGCTTGGTTAGTAAAGGAAGATCTAACATGGCCTTGTAGCCATTTTTAGAGAGATCCTTTCACCATCTTGAAACAAACATCTAATTTGATTGCTCATAGATCTAATTAGGTCCATTTATTTAGCAATCATTCATTCTAGTAGGAATAGTTGGCAATTAGATGATGTTCTTCATTTATTAAGCTAGATTCCATTAAGATTTAATCATGATGGTTCATTGATGAATTTATTAGCTTAGCTCTAAACTACTTGGTGTTAGTTTAGGTTTAAATTATTTTCTTAAGTTTATCAAGTTCATAGTATATGTGCAGTATATGCATGAATCCATAAACATGGGACACCCGTGCTTTGTTATAAGACAATAAAAACTAGTTTGTACCAAGAAAACAAGCATTATAATATAATCATTCAGATAAAATCAAATCAAATCATGTATTAACAAAGAAATGAAGCAATATGTATAAATAAATATTGGTAATAGTTTATCTATAGACACAAAATCTATGCACTTGGGTACATTTTTAGGTCCTAGAGCATACTAATATAGACATGATTACAAAGTGAGAAAACTAGTGATTGTCAATGTCTTTTGGGTATTTTGATTTGATTCTTATTCTTTTATTGACCTTACACACCCTCCATCCCTATCTATATTTCAATGATTTATCTATTATGGAATTGGACACTAGCACCCATTTAGGACATAAGCACCCGGTCCTCCCATCCCTTCCAGGAACTTCCAACCTCCTTTTCCTCCTTCTTAGTCTCTCGGGTCTCTTTTACTTTTGGGTCATCTTTTACAAGTTTGGGTTAACAATTTGGTTGTCAATTAAAAAAATCAAACAAGGGAATCGTATATATACATAATTATATCTCTCAAATAAGGGTTCAAACACTAAGTCTTATCTACTATCACCTAAGGTTGCATTCAAAGGAATTCATCTAGCACAGTCATAGAAGGAAAAAAGGCTACATCACTCTGCATACATAGCATATGAGGGAAAATTTCATTTTATTCCATCACACACATTCTATACATTTCTACATTCTAGATTTATCCCTTTATCATTGTGCCACATACACAAGGGCATCCTAGGGCATCATTACACACTCATTCACATAGAAATACATGGATTCTAAAATATAGTGCAATGCTCGATACTAGGTTCACTCTTCAGGTGACCATCGAGTTCAATCCGACTCCACATTCTACATATTTATATTTATATTTGATGTGGTTTGTGGGAATGTGTAGCTAGGTATCTATTTTTTGCACGTTATAGATAAATCGGTGACAATATATCAAAACCAGAGTGACTATAAGATGCTAACAACAAATCTTCCTCTTGAAGGGTACCGAGGTAAGCTTGTTAGAGTGATTGTTCTTGCTTTAAAAAAAAAGCGAGGGGGTGTTTCTTGTTTGGTTCAGCTTCTCAAAGCTTGTTTTAACTATATCTTTTGTATATCAAATATATATATTGAACAAAAATGATTTACTTAAGGAATCATGACATGATTCGGGACTACGTGATTAGTTGCATTACGATAAGCTAATACAACTATTGAATTTAAGTTCAAATCTGAAAACCATAAACTATCTGGGAAAATAGTGACTATTTTGAAGGAATTATTCTTATAACCTGTGTGGAATTGTTTTGATTTCATTTAATAAAGACCACATCATCGGGACGATGATGCTTTTAAGAGGGGAGGTATGTAACACCCCGTGGATTCACTATTGTTGTTAAAGGGATGATAGGACCAATGGTTTTAGCCTTGTTGCTGGCATCTTTGTGTATCGATAATTAAGGGGACATAACATCATTGTGATATAGTATGTCATGAAATACTTGGCATAAATTTAAGCCTTGAAAGTGAATAGTGTTGTTGTTGCTCATCTTTATTAAATTGTTAACATTTGAGTTATGTTAAGGCCTTGACAATTTTGATAGTTCACTTAATGACCTAAATTGGAATGCGAAACAAGACTTCTTGTTGATTTATAATAGGTCTTGATCCACCATCCGATAGTCTACCCCATCTGATGACTAATGCTATCATGATCGTATTTCTAGGGATAAAGAACTACAGTCGTTAGTCAAGGAATTAATCACTAAATTAAGACATCAATTCTCTCGGAGCATATTCAAGCAACTTACTCGATCAACGCTAATGTTATAACTACTATATATATATATATATATATATTATATATATATATATATGAATATATATATATATATATATATATATATTTACAAAAAGGGAATTTTAAAAGTTTAAAGTAGTTAAATAACTACTACTGGGGATGTATTAACTTTGTGTAATCAGGAAGGGACAATCTAATCTTGTGGTATGGTTCTTAACCTAACATAAGAACTTATTGTTTGTGAATTTAGATTTGACATTACTCTGGCTATTCGAAAGGATGTATAAACATATTAAATTTTGTGAAGCCTTAAGTTATGTGAAGAAATGGGCATCTGAAATTATTATTGCTTAGATATTGTATGGGTTCTTAAAAAAACCTTATACAATTTAGGGATGTTTAAATTGAATCAAGTGATGGGTTGGTACCCCACCACATAAATATATAGTACCAAGAATTATTTATTGTTTTATTTAATTTTCCCTGCAAATCGAGTTTTTAGGTAAGGATATTATGATAGCTAAATTTAAAGTGCTTGCATGCCAAGTGAAAGGACTTTGCTAAATTTAAAAAGCTAAAAATAGTTAGTTAGTAAAACATGGTGGAAAACTCAAAGTAACTTCTACATTAATGAATTAATATGCAATAAACTCTCACCTTTCTCGGGCAAAGCATGGATGGATTGGGGAAAATAAGGTGGTTTTTGGTATTGAATCACTCCATTGCAAGAATTTTGCAGAAGCTCTGCATGCAAGAAAATTGGAACTATGTGTTTTGTGAGTTTGCATGATGAAAAATAGTTGAATCTTGGACAACAAGTTTCTCAGACTTAATAAATATTGAGGAAGCATTATGTTTTGGTGATAAAGGAATTCACTTCAAAGTTTTGGGGATCTTTTCTAAGAATCATGAGAACATTGCAAGGAAATAAATACTAAAGTAACATGCATGATACGCTCTGAACTCATCATAATCTCTTGCTCTATTTAGTAATTTCACAAAAAGAACTTTCTTTGATTGAAATTTGTGTTCATAATTTCAGTGGTGTAGAATCGATTTATTTTTACTTCTGTAGAGAGTGGTTTACCTTTGATTTGTGATGAATGTTGTTTGAAAATAAATTAATGGTTGTTGGCTTCAATGTGATTTATTATTTTTAAAAAACTATTCATATTTCTTGAATGAGTATGTAGTTGTATTCATCATTGGGTTTTGGCTTGACACTTAGTGTTGTTTTGAATTCTTATTTCAAGTTGTGAATTAATAAGGAATTAAACAATGTAGAAAAATTTGTTTAAATTTCTACCCATCTTTTTGGGGTTATTTAAATATTTAGGTTTACGTTTTGTGGAATACTTTTCTTGAAAATTTTTAGTAGATGAATTAGATTTATGGTAATCATTAGATTTGATTAGAGTTTGATTCATTTTAAAATCTATTCTATGTAATCATGTTGGTCTTGTTGGAGGTATCGTTTATGCTTAGTCGACCTAGTTTTATTTTGAGTAAGTAATTGTTTGAGGATAAAACTATATTTAATAATAATATCTATTTGGGGATAATGAGGGCAGCTGCAGTAAAATACTAAATCTTCCTCCTTGACCCTTGGATGGGCATTCTAGAATGATGTTAATGATTTAATCTTTGAGCTACGTATGAAATCTCGAATAGATTTCTAGTTTTCCCTAACATCAAATCATTGCATTTATGTTGCAAATTGAGCACATAGATGCTCATCAAGCTTGTTTGTGTGTTGGTTACTCTAACTCATATTGATCTCCTTTTTGATTCAATGTATTCAATGCCTTCAGGGTTCAATACGGTTGTGGTAATGTTATGTTTTAAAAAAATTGGTTACTGAGAAGATTAAGACCAGCTTGTATGTTCTAGTCACTTATGTTTTCATCTTAGCCCTTGATAATAGAAATTGACATGCTCTTGTGGAAGTTTTTTCTATGATATTTTGTGAGCTATATTTCTTTAACTGTTATTACTTTGAACTTCTTAAAGTTGGGTTGTCCTTTCAACATGAAGATGAAATGTTTGAAAGTAAAGTCGATCTCAACTAAAACCTCCTTCCTTCTTGAAAGGTTATTTGCAGTCTATGATGTTCATTAGGAAACCATCCTAAATAGGTAAGTTGATTTCCTTGAGATTATTCATTTTTCTTTGGATCAAATGAGTGTCACATAGTTATTTTTATTAGGTACTTCCCTATCTTAATGTATGTGTTATTAAGAGTAGTTGTTTGATTTTTGAGATCCTTATGCTCTTGGCTATGCTTGTTGGGTTTATTGATAACCTTCTTTTTTCCTTAAAAATCATGATATAAAGGTTTCATGATTATTTGTCTCTAGTGTTTATTTACCATTTAATTAAGAGTTGTTAGAAGGTTAAAAAATGACATGGAATGATTCCATGAGTTTTGATGATTCCTTATGATGAGTTGTTTAGTTTTATCTAAGCTGGTTTTTATGTTTCAAATGTTTGAATTAAGTCATTTAGTGTGGATGGGATTTAAGTTATCTCATGATAGAAAGCCTCTTGGCTTTTGGATTGTAAAATTTGGTGTTATTACTCCTTCATAGTAATTGATATGGAACAAAAACTTGATTTATCTTGTAACCATACTTTGTTACTTTCGTTAATAAAATAAGGTTGCATCGAGTTTGTGTATTAACTTATTGTGGGATAAAATGGTTAAGCTATATATATTCCTACACTATTATGATGGGTTAGCTTGTTTTTCATCTAACCAGTCCATATGAATAGGTGTAAATCCTCGATGGGTGTTAGGACTCTAAATTGAATCATGTGGTATTCAGTTCACCTAAAGTGACTCTTTTCTCTTAGAAAAATCTGTATTTCATTTTCCTTAGTGAGTACAATGTTCCTTTTTAGATTATGTCTTGATTATGATTCGTTATGTCCTAACCTCTTTCAGTAAAATGGGTTAGTAGATCATTTTATTGATAGGATAGATTCCTTGTCTTATTGCGGAATAATGGCACATTATCATTGAATGTTGTTATGAGAAATTTTATGGAATATTGAATGCCCAGTTGGGCTAGTTAGATTAATTATAGTCATGTTTATCTCGACTCCTTTTTGTTAAGACTACATGATAAACTATTCTTTTAGGGACTATTATATACTTATTGTGTTTATGGGATCTTGATATGCTTGATAACCATACTGAGCTGTGGAATTATGTTTCCTTTTTCCTAAGCTTGGGATGTTCAATTAATTTTGTATGTAGAGGTAAGTGTTGGCTATGGAATTTGTAGCTGGAAATTAATCTATTTGTTATCTTGAATGATGTTATGATTGCTTATCATCATGTAGATAAGCATTGATTATATATAATTTTAATTAAATACTCATGAAGTCTTGGCATTAATGCTTAGACCTTAGCTGACTTTAGGGGATGTATGAAATCTTTTTGGTTATGTTGAGAAAGACTTGAGATATTGCTTGTCTAGTGTTACTTGCTATATTTATGACTACTTAAAGGTTGAGTAAATGATTTTAGGCATGCAAGTATGGATTGCATGATGGAAATCATGTTACACTTGTACTTAATTTGTTGAGTACTTTTGGTTCTTATGTTAATCTTAGAACTTAAGTGATGAATTTTAGTGATGGAATAAGTTGTATTGAAATGTAAGTCTGAAAATGATTTCTTTCTTGGCTCATTTTATTTGTTGCTCTTGGCATGTTTGGGAAAGAATGGTTTACCTTCTTAATTTTTGTAATATTAATTCATAAAGATAATGAGAGTTCTTTTTATGAAATAACTAAGTAAAGCATGTCATTATGATGAGTTGGTGCTTATCATGCTCAGTTCTTGTGAACTGACTCATGCTAACAATTTTGTAGATAAATTGCAGAGAAGGAAGGGTGAAGTATTTAGTTTTGCCTAATCTTTTGATTGAGGAAAGTCTGAAGATATGATTGTTTTTAATTCTCTTAAATAAAATACTTCTCTTCATATATGAGAGTGTCCTTGATATTTAATGTAATTTTATTCATTAAAAGAAGGATTTTGTTCAAGCTTATAAACATGAATTGTACTTATTCCTAGAAGGAATTAAAGGTAGATTACTAGTTGCAATATATTGTATTATAAGAGAGTGATTGGCAAATGATGTGTTATGAGTTGGAAATCTATCAAGATAGGTATTTAGTGTCTTCAATACTATTGTAATAAACATTAGTATAAATCAAGTAGTAAGTGATACACACAACATACGTGTGAATGCTAGGAAATATAATGAACTAAGAGAGGAATGTTGATTAAGAATATTATGTATTAATGAACCATATGTTAAGCATACTTGAAATAAGATCAGGTTGCTAGTAGGTAACTGTCTAATTATATATAGTATTATATCAACCTACTTGTACTCTTTGTTTTAAGTTCATCAAAGGTTATGATTAAAGATCCTTAACCAACATGATATTCCTGGTAATAAGATTTACTATCTTAACGACCACTGCTAAGAAAGCAGCTGGATGATCTTGGAACCATAGTAAAGTTATGGTAAGTGGGAATATTTGTGCTATAACTGATTTATAACTTAAGTTATGTAAAACCAATCAAAGGTTATAAGAATGTAATAAAGAAATCATGTGGAAGCATCACTAAGTCCATAAGAGAGACAATACACTTCAAGCATCAAAAGGAAGAGCTTATGGTGATCTGACACAAATATATTTTAAGAATGGTTTCACTATTCAGAAATTGCTGAATTGTGATAATTCATGTTATGGGATATTTTGTTCAAAGATGATGAAATGTTTTAAAAAGGGGTTGTCCCTTGATGCATCACTATGAGCACATAAGCATGTCGGATACAATGGAAGTAAGATGGGAACATGTGTACTAAGTCAAAAAGAACATAGTATTTGAACCTTAACCCTTGTCATCACTATAATTATCTCTAAAGGAGAATTAGTAAGTGATCATTTAAAAAGGGATTAAAGACCTTATGTAGGGAAAATGAGTGGGAAAGTGGTTCATTAAAATTTTCTTATCAGATACTCTAGATATATCTTAATTGATGTATATAAATATTAAAATAATTGAATGCTCTTGTTTAAGCTGCAATTAAGAAAGTAATGTGCTTACACTATTCTTTGGTTGGTATGATAGCCTTTTGGTACTTGTTAAAAAGTATGAATCATATATAAATACTTAGTTTTATGTAAGTACCTTCCTAAGGTATGGAATGAAGAAAACATGGGCTTAATTGATTAAGCAAGGGTATATTTTAATCTGTAATACTGGTCTCGGTCTTGAATGGAAGTGTTCTCCATTTATGGATAATTTGAGCATGAGACCTAGAAAGGTAATAAAGTGTTATGGAGATTAAAGGTCCGGGATCAACCTAAAATCAGGACCTTAGGTATGACCTATTCATGGAGAAGGTGTCATAAAACCTAACTATTCATTAATGATAATAATTACCTTGAAAACATTAAACACCATACACCAATGCAGGATTCTAGGTGGGTGAACTCACTGCATATGCTACATGGTCGTATCCCTATGATGATGATTGTCACCATTAGGATACTGTTGTATAGCAGTTGTAATGAGTTGTCTCATCAAGAGATTGGATTGTAGTATGGTGTTGTCTTAAGTACAAACCTTGATAGAGTTACAAAGATAGATTGGACCTCATGGGTACGCACCCTTATATCAACCTATGATGGCTACAGGAAGGGATGTGGGTGAGTAACAAGGTGAATTTTTACGAGAAAACTTTCTTTCCCATAGGCATCATAGGATGACATAGAGGTATGTCTTCGTGTAGGTTAAATTGGAATTGTACCTTGTTCAAGACTTGTAGTTTTACAACATTAACATTTGACTATGCTAATCCATATAACTGAACAAGTGATGAAGGTGAGATGACATGATTCTATTGGTGAGTGTGTCATCATGGAATTGAGCATGACATACATGACTCAGAAACTTTGTACAAAAGTGGTGTAAGTTGTTGATTACACTGTCGAGATTTCACCATTATCTAAGTTGAGATGCCTATGGATTTCATAGGTGGAACCTAGGTACACACTTAGGGGTTTTCACTTATATATCATATCCTTAAAGGAGAACCAAAAGATACATTTTATGTATGGGCTCATACAGAGCATTGAGGGAGAATGAGTAAGTTTGGAATTCTCTCATACAATAGCACATGGTTCATGATAGTTATTAGAAATGGATTGCATTAAGGTTTATGTAGATTTAAATATATGGGTATTTAAATCAGCTACATAAAGTAAAAAATATAAAAAATATATATTTTATATAGAGATGAAGTGACAAAAGTGGTTGTTACATTTTGGTATCAGAGCTGAAGGTTGCAAATCTTGGACTTATTGGGTCCTTATGCTAATTAAAACTTTTATTTAGTTTTTTCAAAATAAAATGGAATATGGGAAGGATGCACCAAGAAGAAAGAACCAGGTCAGATTTTTCTGTGGTTTCAATGGTGCAAAAGTTAGAAAAATTCTAGCAATCCTTCAATATACCTGAAACCAGATAGATGCCTTGGAGCAACTAGTGATGGGTGAAAATGATAAGTTGGATAAAGGAAACTTAAGTCTGTTACTAACAAACAATAAGAGAGTTGTTTAAATGATGAACTAATCAATTGTGGCAATTTTTGGACTTACCAATCCAAAGACGAACTGAACCCAAAATTGGGGAAGCATTGGATAAACTTGGATCTTCTTCCAAAAGATGATAATTTTGAAAAGCTAGTAGGCTAAAACTAAATCTGCTAGAGATTTCCACTCATAAAAATGAAAGGGCTCATAAGAATGATAATTCTTCTTCATCTTGGAATGCTAAGAAAATTTGGTGGAAAAATCATAACAAGAAAAAGTTTTCTATCAAAAATAAAATTGCACAAAAATTTGCAGCCATAACCTGTAAGAAAAAGCATAGTACTATTGCAAATGGAAAAGTTAAATGTGGTCATCAAGGACTTGTGATGGATGTTTCATGTGTGGTAATGGGCAATTATGCCATCCAATGTCCTTTAAAGAAGATGAACAAGCCTCGATGATGAATCATGCTTACTACAAGAGTAGACAACAACATGGGAAAGGAATATGTATCCCTAACAGGATACAAAGGAAATTGTGAAGGGATCCATGAGATTAGTATTCTTCAATACTAAAAGAAAGAAAATATGGATTTGTTGTACTCAATGAAAAACTGATCAACAATTGTGAAACCTAATTTTTCTTTGTGGTATGGAATAAAAATGTCCAATTTTTAGCTTATGTCAGATTAGGTAGCATTTATCTGAATGATTGTTCTGTATTCTGTCAAATATTTGACATACATAATTATATTTCAACTCCAAGAAACTAAAAATATCATATTCATTCTGTTGACTCTTATCAGTAGAATAGAAAGGTATTGATGGAAAAATCTTTAGTAGCGATAAAGTAACTTGTTACTTAACACTTTGAGAGGTTTTTAGAAAGCCGGTTTTCTCGAACATCTATAAATACGTAAACCTCTTACCTGAGGACAAGTAAATGGGCTGGCAGTACTCATTCACGAGTCAATAATTGTCAAAAATTTCATTAAATAAACAAATCTGGTGGTTCCATAGGCTTGGATAACCCACGTTGACAGTTGGACTAGGATAAGAGATAAAAATTATAAGATATGTTGAGGTCGTTGATAGCTAAAATATGAAATATTTAAGTTCAGCTGAATGAATGATTGTCTGTGCCTTTTCTTTTTGACCAAATATTGCAATTTTTTAGATCCTCTAATCAAAAAGTCTTTAACAAGGCCGAGGAAAGTGATCTGTCGGATAAACCACCACAGATTCATGCATGCATAATTTCAGTAGAAAGGAACAAATATTCCTTAAAGGGTACCAGGTAAGCTTGTTAGAGATGATTGTTCTATTTTTTAAAAAATGGGGGGTTTTATTATTTGGTTCAAACTTCTCAAAGCTTGTTTTAACTATATATTCTATATATTAAATAGTTATATTGAAAAAAATTATTTACTTTAGTGAAGAAATCATGACATGATGTGGGTTGCGTGACTAGTTACAATCGATAAGTTGATACAACTCTTTGAATTTAAGTTACGAATCTGAAAACCATAACCTATCTGGGAACATAGTGACTATTTTAAAGGAATTATTCTTATAAATTGTGTGGATTTGTTTTGATTTCATCTAATAAAGACCACATCATCGGGATGACGCTACTTTTAAGAGGGGAGGTATGTAATGCCCCGTGGATTCACTATTATTGTTAAAGGGATGATAGGACCAATGGTTTCAGCCTTGTTGTTGGCATATTTATGTATTGATAATTAAGGGGACATAACATCATTGTGATATATTATGTCATGAAATACTAGGTGTAACTTTAAGCCTTGAAATTGAATAGTGTTGTTGTTTCTCATCTTTATTAAATTTTCAACATTTGAGTTATGTTAAGGCCTTGAGATTTGTTATCTCAATTTTCACCCTCCGATAAAATTGATCACCTACGACCCCATGAAAAAATAAATTCAAGGGATGGTTTCATTGTATGAGCCCACGCTTCAAATCCAAAAAACAGGTTGCAGGCAGGCTCTACAATGGAGTAGCAGGGTCGAGGTAAGAGAAGACAATGTCAAAGAAAACCAAAGGCTTAAAAGAAAGGAAATGGAGAAGGCTCAAAGTCTTCAAAATTTGAAAATGATTTAGAATGAGCCCCAAAATTGGTTAAGTATGGGGAGACAATGAAATCTTTCAAGTGTCCAAATGAAGCACCTCCAAAGATTAAATCCCAAGTGGGTCTCCCAAACAAGCCCCAGCCTCCACGTGTCCGAACCCCAAAAGATGCACTGCTAATGAAAACTCTTGAATCAACGGAAGGTGTCAAGTGTTACATCGACATAATTTCAAGATGGGATCCCAAGGTGGAGACTCAAACTTGCGCCAACCCTCCATGTGGCCAATGGTCAACAAAGGTCAAATTCAAAAGTGGGCCTAAATTGGTTAAGTATAAGAGTGCATGTGAAAGGCACCATGTGTCTTAACAACGCTCCTTCAAATGTAAAATCTTGAGTGGAGACTCAAATGAGTGCTAACTCTCCACATGTCTAGGGTCCAATAGAGGGAGACAGAGAGGGCCCAAAAAAATGACAAAGTATAGAGAACCAACGGAAGCATCCACGTGTCTCATTGGTGCAATTTCAAAAGGAAAGTCTGGAGGAAGTCCCCAAATGAGCATGGGCTCACCATGAGTCCCAAGTCCAAAAACGGAATAGAGTTAGGGTTGAATATTCAATCAAAGGTAGGCCAACGGAAGGAGCCAAGTGTCAGCATGACACTATTTCAAAAGTAAAATTCGGAGTGAGTTTCCAAATGAGCACCAACCCACCACATGTCCTAGATTTTGAAGAGATGCAATCAGCCATTAAAAAGTCCAAAAGTAAGTAGAGTTCTCCACGTGTCTCGACCGCTCAACTTTAAAGGTAAAATCTAGGGGTAGTTTTCAAATGAGCATGAAGCCTCCATGTGTCCAGGGTCGACTTTTGGCCTGCCAAGAAGGAGACTCAAGTAAAATACAAAAGAGACCAAGGATCTTACAGAGGAAGCTACACGCGTCAATCCAAGTGTAATTTTAGAAGTGAAAGACATGGACCAAATCAGTAAGGTTTGTGAGGCTGCCACGTGGACCCCTGTACATATAGACTCTTTCAATTATTATGCACCCATGACCCTAATCTTCATATGGCCATACCTTTTGACAAGAAAATCAGATTTGGGTGGGAGAAGACTTTTTGGAAATGCCTCACACCCTCTACGCCATGGAAACATAAAATATCATTTTAACTAGCTTTAGAGGTGAAAATGGGAAAACATCTCATATGACATTAACACGAAATCCAATTTCTTCAACTACCAAATTATATTTGATTTGATTTGATTTGCGCAAGGAACCAAAATCGACAAATTGTGGCCAAATCCATAGAGGGGCATTGATTGATAGTGGTTACGCTTTCAAAGAAGGATTCAATGCATATCTCGAGGTGGTTGAAGTAGGATTCGAATTCTTCCCTCCTCTCTCTCTTATTCTTCCTATGTATTGTAAAATAGGTCATATCCAAATGGTTATTGGTCATTGTTTCTCCTCTTCCCCCCTCCCTCTTTCTTCCTTAGGGTAGAATGTAGATTCTAAGCCTCCTCCCATGGCTCTATAATGGCATTTTCTTGCCTCTTTCCAATTGATGATGTACTGTGTAACATTTTGGAACAATAAAATCTATTTCATGATGCATTTTCCATCCTTGGCTCATTTTATTGTCTCTTCTTACCTCTCATCGTTACGGTATAATGTGAATACTCGATGTTTGTTATAGGTCTATCTCTGGTTTGTGGTGCATTCTATCCACCCTCTCCTCTACTCACCTCTCTCGCACTTCATTCATCAGATCTCGTGATCCAACCACTTCCTTTTCTGGTGTATCACCGCTCTCTCTCTCTCCTCTCTCTCTCTCTCTCTCCCCTTGAATGGTTAGATTAGGATAGAATAGGTTATTCCCCGCACTGGAGTAGCTTGTGGTAGGTAGATTAGGAAGCAAGAACCAACTTTCTCCATAGATCCATCTCAAGTTTTGCAGGTCCCACAACTTGAGGGATGGTCCCATGTTGTGCAATCACACCGAATGCCCCACTTCACACCTAGGCCATTCGAGGGTGCTGTGATTCTGTAGTAATATTTTTTGGCATGCCCGGTGGGACAGGTCTAAAGCACCTTACCACTTCATCTTAGCAATTTGGTGTGTTCATGTTAAGGTTTAGCCTTTTGAGGCACATGCAAGCACATCTGGTGACTCCATCTGGTCAACAACCCATTCTCTAAGTTGCGAGACCTTTTCAATTCATTTCCACCCATTTTCATTCCTTTCTTTCCATATCTCCCATTTTCCTTCCATTTCATGAAGTTGTGCAATCATGACTTCATTTCCATCTTGGAACTCACACTTGTAGCAAGAAGCAGTGCAGTCCACCTCCAATGTATTTCCCAACTCCTCTAGATCAGCATTATGATCGGTTCAGACCATTATGCTTACCCATATGAGCATGGTCAAATGTAGTTTGGCTATGGAGCTTATCGAGAATAGGGGTATGCATAAAATGATAACAATCAAATGGAGAATATTGATCTATTGGAGAAGATTCAAAGAATAGAGGCTACCATGGTATAGTCTAGGGCCATAGCATAAATGAAGGTATTCAAGATTGGTGTCAGGGAACCTTATCTATGGGGAGGCCCTTTTCCAAGACATTACAACCCTCAGGACAAGCTTGACTTCATGGTTGAAGTGCTACCTCAACTTATACAGTGGATTAAGGATATTGAGGCTTCGAGTTGGACACAAAACAACCTTGTCAATGGGTAAGTCCACCACCTCCTATCTTTTCTTTTCCTCTTCCTCAACCTTTATCATTTCATTCGCTTTCATGAGTCAAGCCTCTCACTTGCTGCCCCAAGTGTTGATTTCTCTTCCCCATTGCTTATTCTTCCACCTCATCTCATTTTCTTCCCTCCTCCCTTCCAAGTAGTCATTCCTTCCAAAGAAACAAGAAGTTCCACTTCCCTCCCCACCAAAAACAATTGCAAAGCTGGTTGAACCCCAACCTATCACTCCTCTTGCTTTCCCAAGTCCATGTTGGGAAGAGACTCAAGAATCCAGTCAAGGAAAACAACAAGAAGGGGATCCCAACAGAGAAGAATGATAGGTAATTTAAAGAGTTAGGCTACCAAATTTGGTTTTACAAATATCCCCTTGATGGTCAAGCCAATAGAGGAGGTCAGGGTTGAAGAACCAATGGTGGATGAGGCTAAGTTTTTAGTAGAAGAGGAACAAGAACAAGAAGAATAAGATCAGCAGATCTATTTACTCGAATTTAGTGTCCATGATGGCACTTTTTCCAAGAGGATGCTGATCGATCCAAGTTGCACAACTAGTTAAGGAGGAGAAACAACCAGCTACAAGTCCCATTGAAGAGGAGCAACTGGGAGAGATCAAATAAGAGTTGAAGCCACTCAATGAAGAAAGCATCATTGAAGATTTTTTTCTTTCATTTCAAGGGCCTGATTTGATTGATGAACCCACGATGGAGGAGGACCATATAGTTTCAGAGGCTCCAAGTGCGGGTCAGGCCACATAAGAACCTTCAGTTCTTCCTCCCACTTCATCCCCTTTAATCTCTAATGTTGAAGAGGAGTTTGAGCTTTCAAACTTCATGTTTGAGGATGAAGGGAGCCATGGTGATCAAGTTGCAGATCAGGAGGACACCATGGAGGAGGTAGACCACATGCAGTAGGAAAACAAGGAGATGGATTGTCTACGAGACTTGGAAGATTGACTTGATGGAGAGGATCCCATGGAGATCACATCATTTTCTCCTCCATCATCCACCTTCCAAGCACACGAGCCTACTGCCATGAAGGAAAACATTCAAAGACAACAACCTACACTTCATAATAGCCCTCTGGAACCAATATTGGAAGATATGAGTCTTCCATGTTCTTCACAAGAGAAGGAAGAGAAAAGGCAAGAGGATGTCATCATCCCTCTCACACCATCCATCTAAGAAGGTCCATAAAAAGACTCCATTTTTGGAGTTAAATTTTAGACTAAGGGCAAATTCAAAGGATCAGTTGTGCCCAATCGGTGTACTTAGCTTCATTGGAGCCAATAGAGAAGCCAAAACCAGTCATGCCTACTTCAGGGAATGAGGATTAGTATCAAAGTACCAAGGGTCATCATCAACACCTCCAGGAGTCCAATGTCAATCAACTTGAAGAGGTATTTTTGGTTGATGTAGATACCTTGATGATTTGGGTGGAGGACTGGATTATTTTTAGTTTTCACTCATAAAAATCCATATTCAGTGTCAAATCATTTTCATGGCTGCCCTTTTGAGAAAGGGAAGCTACTTCTCCCTACCTATAGCAAGATTTGTTTAGCCTCTTTCTCTCTGGTTAGTGTAGGAGTAGGAGTAGACTTTTTTTTCAGCATAATAAGTGCTTGTGCACACTTTGCATGTCTCATTTGAGGCATGTATGATTTTGTATTTGTACATAAGTTTTGTTTGTATTGCTCCAGAGGTGCATAAGGTTAGGCCCTTCAGTATTCATGGTAGAAAGACCCATAGTTTTCTATAACAGATGTTAACTTCAAAACAAAAAAAAATATAGAGAAACTAAAAACATTTTCAAGGCAAGAGTCCATTTCAAGGAAAGTTCAGGGTCACTAAGCAAGCAATCGGGCTCGTAGCGGTTCAGGGATCAGATTTTCAAAGTAAAAGGACTAGTTTTAGGCTATCATTCTTGAATTCATATTAAATGGATGCTTCAAGGCTATTAGTCCCTTCATCTAGTAGGTAGATGTCCCCATGAGTCACCAATTGTTATCTCAATTTATGCCCCCAAAAAAATTAGATCACCCATGACCCCATGCAGAAAGAAATTCAAGGGACAGTTCCATTGTACGAGCCCATGCTTTAAATCCAACAAATAGGTTAGAGGCAGGCTCTACAATGGAGTAGCAGGGTCAGCCAAAGAGAAGATAGTGTCAAAGAAAACTAGAGGCTCACAGGAAAGGAAACGGAGAAGACTCAAATTCTTTGGGCTCTACAAATGATTTAGAACGAGCCCCAAAATTGGAAAAGTATGGGGGAGATAGGGGAAGATGCCAAGTGTCTAAATGGAACACATCCAAAGATTAAATCCCAAGAAGGTCTCCCAAACAAGCACCAGGCCTCTACGTGTCAAGAACCCCAAAATTTGCACTAGCTGTTGAAAATTCTTTAACTCAATGAAAGGTGTTAAGTGTCATCCTAGCGTAATTTCAAGATGGGAGCCCAAGGTGGAGACTCAAACTTGTGCTAGCCCTCCATGGCCAATGGTCAACAGAGGTCAAATTCAAAAGTAGGCCTAAATTGGTTAAGTATAAGAGTGCAGGTGGAAGGTGCCACGTGTCTTAATGACACTCCTTAAAAGGTAAAATCCTCAATGGAGACTCAAATGAGTGCCAACTCTCCACGTGTCTAGGGTCTAATAGAGTCAACAAGAGACAGAGATCAAGCCATATAAAAATGACTAAGTATAGAGAACCAACGGAAGCCTCCACATGTCTCATTGGTGTGATTTCAAAAGGAAAGTCTAGAGGTAGTCCCCAAACAAGCGTGGGCTACCCAAGTGTCCCAAGTCTAAAAAAGGAATAGAGTTGGGGTTAAATAGTCAAAACAGAGGTAGGCTGGTGGAAGGAGCCAAGTGTCAGCATGACACTATTTCAAAAGTAAAATTCGAGAGCGGGTTTCCAAATAAGCGCCAACCCACCACATGTCCTAGAGTTAGAAGAGGTATAGTCGTTGTTGAAAATTCCAAAAGCAAGCGGAGGTCTCCACATGTCTCAACCGCGAACTTAAATGGTAAAATCTAGGGAAGTTTTCAAATGAGTGCGAAGCCTCCACATGTCCAAGGTCATACTTTTGGCCCACCAAGCAAAGAGACTCAAGAAAAATACAAAGGAGCCCAAGGAGCCCACGGAAGCCACCACGTGTCAATCCGGTGCAATTTCATAAGTGAAAGGTAGGGTCTGCGAATCTTCAAGATGCGCGAGGCTGCCACGTGGACCCGGTACGGATAGACTCTTTCAAATATTGTGCGCCCACAACCCTAATCTTCAGATGGCCATATATTTTGACTGAAACTCAGATTTGGGTGGGTGAATACTTTTTGAAATGTCTCGACACCCTTTATGCCATGGAAACATAAAATATCATTCTTAACAAGATTTGGTGGGTGAAAAATAGGAAAACATATTCCAAGACATTAATACAGAATCTAATTTTTCAACTACCAAATTAGATTTGATTTGATCCGTTAGGGAACCGTAATCAGATTGTGGGAAAATCCATAGAGGGGCATTGATCAATAGTAGGTTGAGCTTTCAAATCAGGATTCAATGCATATCTCAAGGTGGTTGAAGTAATTCAAATTCTTCCCTCCTCTCTCTTTTATTCTTCCCATATATTGTAAAAGAGGGGCATATTCAAATGGTTATTGGTCTTTGTTTCTCCTCTGACCCTCTCCCTCTTTCTTCCTTAGGATAGAATGTGGAGTCTAAGCCTCCTCCCATGGCTCTGTTATGGCATTCTCTTGCCTCTTGCCCATTGATGATGTACTATGTAACATTTTGGAGCAATAAAATTTGTTTCATGATGCATCTGTCCATCCTTGGCTCATTTTATTGTCTCTTCTTACCTCTCATTGTTACAGGGTATACTGTGCATACTCTGATGTTTTTTGCAGGTTTTGGGAGCTGTGTTTAATGGGTTTTGAAGTGGTGTTCCATGTGAAATCTATCTTTGGTCTATGGTGCATTTTGTCCACCCTCTCCTCTATTCACCTCTCTCCACTACAGGGAAGTCGGATCGTGATCCAACCACTTCCTTTTCTAGTGTATCACCACTTAGTGTAGGCTCTTTCACCATCTCTCTCTCTCTCTTGTCCCCTTGGAATGGTTAGATTAGGATAGAATAGGTTCTTCCTGCACTGAGTAGCTTTTGGTAGGTAGATTAGGAAGTAAGAACCAACTTTCTCTAGAGATCCATCTCAAGTTTTGTAGGTCCCATAGCTTGAGGATGGTCCCATGTTTGCAATCACACTGAATGCCCCACTTCACACCGAGCCTTTCATGGGTGTTATGATTCTAGTAGTAATAATATTTTTGATAGTTCACTTAACAACCTAAATTGGAATATGAACAAGACTTCATGTTGATTTATAATAGGTCTTGATCCGACCATCTGATAGTCTACCCCATCTGATGACTAATGATATCATGATCATATTTCCAGGGATAAAGAACTACAGTCGTTAGTCAAGGAATTAATCACTGAAATTGAAGACATCAATTCTCTCGAACCATATTACAGTATTTTACTCGATCAACGCTAATGATATAACTACTACGTATATATATACATAGTTATATATATGAATATATAATTATATATATATATATATATATACACACATGAATTTGTAAAGTTTAAAGTAGTTAAATAACTATTATGGGGGATATATTAACTTTGTGTAATCAAGGAAGAGACAATCTAATCTTGTGGTATGGGTTTTAACCTAACATAAGAAATTATTGTTTGTGAATTTAGATTTGACATTACTCTAGCTATTTCAAAGGATGTATAAACATATTAAATTTTTTGAAGTCTTAAGTTATGTGAAGAAATGGGCAAATGAAATTACTATTTCTTAGATATGGTATGGTTTCTTAAAAACATTATACGATTTAAGGATGTTTGAATTAAATCAAGTGATGGGTTGGCACCCCACCACATAAATATCTATACCAAGAATTCTTTATCATTTTATTAAATTTTCCCACAAATCAATTTTTTGGAAAGGATTTTCTAATAGCTAAATTTAAAGTTCTTGCATGCCAAGAAAAGGACTTTGTTAAATTTAAAAATCTAAAAATAGTTAGTTATTAAAACATGCTTTGGAAAACTCACATGTAATTTATGCATTAATAACATTAATGCGCAATAAACTCTCACCTTTCTTAGGTAGAGCATGGACGGATTGGGGAAAATAAGGTGGTTTTGGTATTGAATTGCTCCATTGCAAGAATTTCACGAAGCTCGCATGCAAATAAATTTGGAACTATGTGTTTTGATAGTTGTGTGATGAAAACAACATGTAGTTGAATCTTGATAACAAGTTTCTCGAATCTTAATAAACATTGAGATAGCATTATGATCTGTTAATAAAAGGGATTCACTTCAAAGTTTTGGGGAATTTTCTGAGGAATCATGAAAGCTTTGCAAGGAAATAAAATACAGGTGTAATGACATGATACGCTCACGAAATCGTCATAATCTCTTTCTCTATTTAGGAATTTCACAAAAATAACTTCCTTTGATTGAAATTTGTGTTCATAATTTCAGTGGGTGTAGAATCGATTTTATTTTACTTCTATAGAGAGTGGTTTACCTCTAATTTTTATGAATGTTGTTTGAAAATAAATTTATGGTTGTTGGCTTGATGTGATTATTATTGTTTTGAACAACGTATTCCATGGGATGAATGAGTGTTGTAGTTGTATCCATCATTGCGTTTTGGCTTGACACTCCTAGTGTTGTATTGAATTCTTATTTCAAGTTGTGAATTAATATGGGATTAAACTATAGAAAAATTGTTTAAATTTCTACCCATCTTTGTTTTTGAGGTTTTTTTGTAGAAATCTATTCTGTCTAATCATGTTGGTCTTGTAGATGTATCGTCTACTCTTAGTTAACCTAATTTTATTTGGAGTAAGTAATGGTGCCAAGAATAATCAACTATATTTAATATTAACATCCAGTTGTGGATAATGAGGGTAGCTGTAGTAATATACTAATTCCACCTCCTTGACCCTTTGATGGACATTCTAGAATGACATTAATGATTTAATCTTTGTCTACGTATGAAAGCTCAACTGAATTTATGAGTTTTCCCTAACATCAAATCATTGCATTTTTGTTGCAAATTGAGCTCCACATTTGCTCATCAGGCTGTTTGTGTGTTGGTTACTCTCACTCCTATTGATCTCCTTTTTTATTCAATGCATTCAACATATTTAGGGATCAATAAACTTTTGGTAATGTTATGCTTTAAAAAAATTGGTTACTAAAAATATTAAGACCAGCTTGTATGTTGTAGACACTTATGTTTTCAACTTAGCCCTTGATAATAGAAATTGACATGCTCTTGTGGAAGTTTTCTATAATATTTTGTGAGCTATATTTTCTTTAACTATTATTACTTTGGACTTCTTAAAGTTGGTTGTCCTTGCAACACTATGTGCCAAGTTTGAAAGTAAAGTCGATTTCGACTAAAAACCACCTTCCTCTTGAAGGATTTGCAGTCTACTGTTGTTCATTAGGAACCCATCCTAAATAGGTAAGTTGATTTCCTTGAGATTGTTCATTTTTTCTTATGATCAAACAAGTGTCACACAGTTACTTTCAGTAGGTACTTCCCTATCTAAACGTATGTGTTATTAAGAGTAGTTGTATTGATTTTTGAGATCCTTATGCTCTTGGTTATGCTTGCTAGGTTTATTGATAACCTATTTTTGGATTAAAAATCTGAAATAAAGGTTGATGATTACTTGTCTCTGGTATTTATTTACCATTTAATCAGTTGTTAGAAGAGTTAAATAAATGACCTTGGATGATTTCATGAGTTTTGATGATCTCTTGTGATGAGTTGTTCAGTTTTATCTGAAGTTGGTTTTTATGTTTCAATTGTTTGAATCTAAGTCATTTAGTGCGGATGGAGATTTAAGTTGTTCGTAATAGAAAGCCTCCTGGCTTATGGATTGTAAAAGTCTGGTGTTATTACTTATTCATAGTAATTGATACAGAACAAAAACTTGTTTATCTTGCTAACCATACTTTGTGATTCGTTAATAAACTAGTTGCATCGAGTTTATGTATTAACTTAGTGTGGGATAAAATGGTTAAGTTATATATATTCCTACACTGTCATGATGGGTTAGCTGGTTTTTCATCCAACCGAGTCTGTATGAATAGGTTAAATCCTCCTTGGGTGTTAGGACTCTAAATTGAATTGTGTGGTATTCAAGTTCACCTAGAAGTGACTCTCTTTCTCTTAGCAAACTGAATTTTGTTTGCCTTAGTGAGTAGGATGCCTCGTTAGATTATGTTTTGATTATGGTTCGCTATGTCCTAACCTCTTTCAATAAAATGGGTTAGTAGATCATTTATTTGATAGGATAGAGTCCTTGTCTCATTACGGAATAATGGCACATTATGATTGAAGGTTATTATGAGAAATTCTATGGGATATTGAATGCCCCGTTAAGCTAGTTAGATTAATTGCAGTCTTGTTTATCTCGACTCCTTTTGTTAAGACTACATGGTAATTGTTCTTTTAGGGACCATATATAATTAGTGTATTAATGGGATCTTGATATACTTGACAAAATACCGTCTTTGTGGGGTTATGTTTTCTTTTTCTTAAGCTTAGGGTGTTCAATTAATTCTGTATGTAGAGGTAAGTGATAGCTATGGAATTTGTAGTTGGAAATTAATATGTTTTGTATCTTGAATGATTGTATGATTTCTTATCATCTTATAGATAAGCATTGCTTATAAATATAATTTTGATTAAATACTCGTGAAGTCTTGGCATTAACGCTTAGACCTTAGGTGACTTTAGGGGATGTATGAAATCTTTGTTGTATATGTTGAACAAGACTTGAGATATTGTTTGTCTGTGTTACTTGCTATATTTATGACTACTTTATGGTTGAGTAAACGATTTCAGGCATGCAAGTATGGATTGCATGGTGGAAATCATGTTGCTCTTATACTTGATTTTTTGAGTATTTCCGGTTCTTAGGTTAAACATAGAAATTAAGTGACCGAATCTTCGTGATGGAATAAGTTGTATTTAAATGTAAGCCTGAAAATGATTTCTTTCTTGGCTCATTTTATTTGTTTCTCTTGGCATGTTTGGGAAAGAATGGTTTACCTTCTTAATTTCTATAATATTAATTCACAAAGTTAATGAGAGTTCTTTTTATGATATAACAAAGTAAGGCATGTCGTTATGATGAGTTAGTGCTTATCATGCTCGGTTCTTGTGAACTGACTCGTCTAACAATTTTGCAGATAACGTAGAGAAGGAAGGATGAAGTATTTAGTTTTACATAATCTTCTAATCAAGGAAAGTTTTAAGTTATGATTGTTTTTAATTCTCTTAATTAAAGTACTTCTCTTCATAAATGAGAGATTCCTTGTTATTTAATGTAATTATTATTCATTAAAGGAAGGATTTTGTTCAAGCTTATCAACTTGAATTGTGCTTATTCCTAGAATGAATTAAAGGAAGATTACCAGATTGCAATATATTGTTATATAAGTGATTGATTGGCATATGAAGTGTTATGAGTTGGAAATCTATCGAGATAGGTCTTTAGTGTCTTCAATACTATTATAATAAGCATCGGTATACATCAAGTAGTAAGTGATACACATAACATACGTGTCGATGCTAGGGAATGGATAACGAACTAAGAGAGGAATGTTGATTAAGAATATTATGTATTAATGAACCATATGTTAAACATACTTGGAAATGAAAAGGTTACCAATAGGTAACCATCTAATTGTATACATTATTATATTAGCCTACTTGTAATCTTGAGTTAATTTCTTCAAGTAGATGATTAAATATTCTTAACCAGCATGATATTCATGGTAATAAGATTTACTATCTTACCGAAAACTTCTAACAAGGCAACTGGATGATCTTGGAATGATATTAAAATTATGGTAAGCATGACCATTTGTGCTACAATTGATTTATAGCTTAAGTTATGTTAAAACCCCAGATCAAAGGTTATAAGAACGTAATAAAGAAATCATGTGGAAGCATCACTAAGTCCCGTAGGAGGAAAATACACTTCATTATTAAAAGGAAGAGGTTATGGTGATCGCGACAGAATATATTTTAAGTATGGATTTACTATTCGTAAAAATTTCTGAATTGTAATATTTCATGTGATGGGACTTTTTTCATGAAGATGATGAAATGTTTTAAACAGGATTTTCCCTGAGGCATCACTATGAGCACCTAAGCATGTCGGATACAATGGAAGTAAGTTGGGAACATGTGTAATAAGTCAAAAGAACATAGTATTTGAACATTAACCCTTGTCATCACTATAATTATCTCTAAAGGAGAATTAGTAAGTGATCATTTAAAAAGGGATTAAAGACCTTATGCAGGGAAAATGAGTGGGCAAGTGGTTCATTAAAATTTTCTTATCAGATACTCCAAATATATCTTAATTGATGTATATAAATATTAAGATAATTGAATGCTCTTGTTTAAGCTGCAATTAAGAAAGTAACGTGCTTACGCTATTCTTTGGTTGGTATGGATAGCCTTTGGCACTTGTTAAAAAGTATGAATCATATATAAATACTTATTTTTATGTAAGTACCTTTCCCTAAGGTATGGAATGAAGAAATAATGGGCTTAATTGATTAAGCAAGGGTAGATTTTAATATTTATTACTAGTCTCGAGTCTTGAATGGAAGTGTTCTCCATTTATGGATATTTTGAGAATGAGACACGGAAGGTAATAAAGTGTTACACAAATTAAAGGTCCGGGGATCAACCTAAAATTAGACCTTAGGTATGGCCTATTCATGGAGAAGGTTTGGTAAAACCTAAATATTCATTAATGATAATAATTACCTTGAAAAAATCAAACACTATACACCAATGTAAGATTCTAGGTGGGTGAACTCGCTTCATATGCTACATGTCAGTATCCCTATGGTGACAATTGTCACCATTTGGATATTGTTGTATAACAAGCTCAGTAACGCATTGTCCCATCAAGGCTGGATTGTAGTTTGTTGTTGTCTTAAGTACAAACCTTTTTAGAGTTACAAAGACATTTGGACCTCCTCGGTATGCACCTAATATCAACCTATGATGGCTATGGGAAGAGATGTGGGCGGGTAACAAGGTGAATTGTTACGAGAACACTTTCTTCCCATAGGCATCATAGGATGACATAGAGAAACATATTTATTGAGGTTAAATTGGAATTGTACCTTGTTCAAGACTTTTAGCTATTTACAGACATTAACTTTTGACTACTTATCCATATAATGAACAAGTGATGAAGGTGAGATGACATGATTCTATTGGCGAGTGTGCCGTCATGGAATTGAGCATGGCATACATGACTTAAAAACTTTGCGCAAAGTGGTGTAAGTTGTTGATTACACTATTAAGATTTCACCATTATCTAAGCTATGAGATGCTGTGGATTTCATAGGTGGAACCTAGGTACACACTTAGGGGTCTTCACTTATATACCATATCTTGCTAAAGGAGAATTAAAGGGATACATTTTATGTATGGGCTCATAAAAAGCATTGAGGAGAGCGAGTAAGTTTGGAATTCTCTCATACTGATAGCACATGGTTCATGAAAGTTAACGGAATTGGATTGCATTAAGGTTTATGGAGATTTAAATATATGGGTATTTAAATTAGCTGCATAAAGTATAAGTAAAAGAAAATCTAGATTGAGGTGACAAAAGTGGTTGTTACAATTTCGTAATAATAACATAGGGATTAAACGAGCTCTAGTTTGTAATGGATCTGATCTTAACATTTGAAATCTTACATTCCTTCAAAAATTGGCCTCTCCAAAACCTCCTTAAACTCCATCATCTATCTCCATCCATGGATTTGATAATATGTCGAAACGGGTCTTAGACACAATCCACTTCCCATTACTATTGGACCATGCACTTTGCATGTCTCCTGCCATTTCATGCCTAATAACCATAATTATAAAATTGTCCTCGGGTGGCCTTAGTTTCATGTTATGCATTTGGTTCCCTCAACCCTTCATACGTGGTTTAAATTCTAATTTCAAGGTGTTTTCTATGAATCATTAGCTGATCCCTCTCCATTTTCCTTGTGTAACATCATAGATCATTAACCCGCAAAACCTCCTTCCGATGCATATTCACCCACTTTCACAAAATATGGTCCTAGCTATCAGTATATTATTTGCTACAATTTCACTAATGCCACTTTAGGAAAATATGGACGGGGTCACAAAACCTATTTATATTCCCACACAATCCACCAAACTTGAAATCATCTATCCTACCCCATATCCCCCTAAGATATGCACTATTTCACATACTCATAAGCTCCCTCTATTATACCTTGATCTCATTGATGATTTCACTTCTCCCACTTTACTGCATTAGATACATTTTATACTGATGATGCTTTATTAGAATACATGGGTACTTATGACCATCTCCCCCTTACCATCATAAAAATGCTTTCCATTCACTCTCAACACCACAACTTACTTGGGTGAATCTACTACTCCTAATACAAATACTAATACTTTTAAGATTATTCGTATCGATCCCTACATCAAATACCAATCCACACTTTTAAATGAAGGAACTATCCAATACAACCTCAGCACCCATAACAACCCATGTTTTTTTCTCTTATGCCTTCAAAACAAGCTAACATCAAACAATTCCTTCACAACTTTTCATATATATTTGAATGGGATTATAATGATGTGTCGGTATAGATCCTTCTGTCACCTTGAAAATATAGTTCTTAATGTTGGAGTGAAACCGATGATTTACTTTTTTGAAAAATGCATCCTAAAGTTTCATTATTAGTCAAAGAAGAAATTTAATGTCTTTGGGATGCCACTTCATCTATGCTATGGACTACCCCAAGTGGGTCTCTAATATCGTTCTTGTTATAAAAACCAATGGCACTTTGATTCACTATTACATCAATTTCATGATCTTAACAAGAATTTCCCAAAAGATAATTTCTCTTTACCACACATCGATGACATAATTGATTCTACAATGGATATGAAATTCTTTCTTTTATAGACGGATCCTCTAGTTATAACCAAATTAAATTCACCCCTATCGATCAAGAAAATACATCATTTACTACGCCATGGGGTACCTTTTGCTATATTGTTATGTCTTTTGGCTTTAATAATGTTTGCACCACTTATCATTATGTTATGACGTAAATGTTTCATGATCATATCCACAAGATCATTAAAGGTTACATTGAAGAAATACTTGTCAAATATTGACATTGCACCACCCATCTTGACAATCTATGCACATGTTTACACGTTTGTGATAATATAATGTATGCTTAAATCCTAAGAAATGTTTCTTTGATGTCATGACTGAAAAAATCCTCGGTTATATTGTTTCTTAGTGCGAGAATTGAGATTGATCATAAAAATATAGGTGCCATAATTGACTTGCCTCCCCCACAAAATCTCCATCAACTACATTCACTAAAAGAAAAAAATCCAAGTTATATGTTGATTCATTGCTTAGTTAGCTGAAAAACCCAGACCTTTCACATGCCTCATGAAAAAGGACATTAAGTTGATATGGGATGAAAAATTTCACCATTCTTTTAAGAATATCAAAACTTATCTCTTGAATCCTCCAATTCTTGTTCCTTCTATGGTTGATCGGATCTTCCTAGTATACATCTCTTCTACATTCCACACCTTGGAATCCCTTCTTGTGCAACACAATGATGCTCACCATGAATGGGTTTTCTATTACATTATCCACACATTACTCCCATATGAGTAAAACTATAGTTATATTATGAAATTATGCCTTGGCCTTGTCTTTTTCATCGATAAATTGTGCCATTATCTTCTCAATCATGGGATCCAAATCATCACCAAATTTGATCCCTTACACTATTTATTATCTCGTACACATCTCTCTAGTCACCTTGCTCGTTGGGTTATGTTACTCAAAAAAATTGATTTCACGTTTATCCCAAAAAAATCCATTAAGGTCCAAGTCATCGCTGACCTGCTTTGGCCGATGCTCCATTCCTGTTGGTGTGAGTCATTTTCCACATCATGTGGAGAGTCATCTCACTTAAGTGAGGCCATAGGTCTTAAGTGTCATAGAGGTTATGACATATTCATGTGTGTCATATGCATCACTATGCATTAGTACATCACATGGGAGTTAGTTTCCATCTCGGAATGTAACTCCCCTTCTAAACTTTAGGAGGTATGATTACTTGCACTAGGGGATATATGACACCCCTCTATTTATACCCCTTCCCTTTTTATATCTATGAGAGATGGTCAATGATATTTTACCCTTTCATATCTTTGCATGCACATTTCATGGTTGATGCTCGCTCCCCATTAAACCTCGTCACACTACCAAAGTGAGACTTGTTTAATGTTCACATTATCTCGCGGATCAATATTTTATCAGATTTTCACTTTATTTGTCATGGTATTAGAGAATGTCATTGGGATCTGCACTTTACTCACCATCTACTTATTATCCTGCTACTCTCAATTTTGCATTCTATGGGTTTCGTATGCAAGTTTTGTAATGATTATTCCATTTTTCCTCATATTCATTGATTTGGATTTTCAATCTTGTTCATGTTTTTTAGTTCATATTTTCTAGTATCTATGGCTTTTTGGGTTCACATACGGTTCACGAGGTGTTTTGCAAGATCATGTTTTAGTTCGAGTTTTTAAGTGTTGGTTTTGTGTAATTTTTAGGTTTTGTGAAGGTATTTTAAGGGCCCAACTCATCCCCAGATCTAGCCAAACCGAGAACCAAGCTTTCCCATCTCACCTATAATTCTTTTTATCCCACTCTTTATAACTCATTTGCATTATAACTCAATCAGTATGCCTTTTCCACTTAGCTCAACTACTCGTATAACTTCCTCCTCCTCAAGCTCTTTTTCTTGTTATTAGTTTGTTCTTTGGCTCAACACTCTATAGGATCCCACCTTTCTATTTGATTTGTGCTCACCTCATGCATACGTGACCCTACTTTCCCACTATGGCTCATGCATCCACGTCATTTGTGCTCATTTTACCATTGAAGCACCCTATTTAGCCCCAACTATTCTCTTAGCTTTTGTGTCCACTAGTTTTTTCCCTTGGTTCAAGCATGTGATATCACTATTGCACATGTTTTCTTATTATTGTTGTGATGCTAGCAGCTCCATGCACTTGTGTTGCCCACTCATTGGTTTGGCTTCAACCCCTATGCTGAAATTGGTGCCTTGATATCCTGCATTCGAGCTCTATCATTTGACACACCATCTCCACAGGTGCATTGGTTATGTTTAGCTCAATCTTGAAAACCTATGACCACATCACAACTCCTGCCTCGAGCCCTTCACCTTCCTATATTCTGTCGGGTTACCCATATTTATCACTTACCTCGACACTCAACTCAATCTCACCACTCTCCACATGACACTCATGGTGCATCACTCCCGATGTTGGCTCATGCACACATCCATAAAACTCCCCTCTTTGCACATGACCTCCCACCAACTCGACCAACCCCTTCTTGACACGTGTTCAACTTAGACTTTGTTGACCCAAATCAATCAACAACTCGGTGCATGAATTGTCAACATCCCTCCTTATCTTGCCCATCGAGCTCCTCATCCTTCGACTCACCTGAAGCGCGTTGAGCTATTCTTTAGCTCTCCCATTGGCTCAAGATTCCCCTTTTTTTTGAATTTTTTAGATTTAATCCCTTTTTTTCATATTAGTTAAGTCTAATTAAAGGGGGAAATTATTAAAATTCATCATTAGAATGGGGTCTTTTTTAGCCTCTTTTAGGGTTATTAGGCTTTTCGAGTCATTTTTTGGCTCATCATTGTAGTGCTCCTCTTAGCTTACGGGTAACTCACATGTCCACTATAGGCTTGCAAAGAGAGCCCCTCTTTTGCGATGTGAGATGCTTTCTCTCAAACTAAGCAATGTTATACCCCTTTTTACACCCTTTTGTCTTTTATTGTGTTTCATTCCTTTACTTCTAGGACTCATTATGGCATCCACTCTTGCATGATTTATCACATACTTTGCAAGGTTAGTGGTCAATTGTACCATATCACATGAACACACCTTATTATAATCACGCACTACTTATAAAGTTCCACAAACAAGGGGGTTGTCATTTTTCTTTGGTGTCACATTACATGTAGATGTATTCTTAGCTAAGTTTGACATTTTTCCACCTTTCTTATATCCACACACCCTCTTCTCATGCACCTTGCACTTCTTTCGATGCGGCATGGAGGATTATGTTTCAGATACTTGAGCATTGTAGGATCTCTTTATAGCCTCTACCACTTATTCTTGGGAGAGATAAATATACATCATGGCATGCTTCTATGGAATGTTACTTTTCCTATGAGGCCTTACTCCCTTTCTACATGGGCCAGTTCCTACACCCATTGATTCTTGTCATCTTGAGGACTATCTCGACACATGTGACCATGTTGTTGGTCACTTGATGTTGTATGTCTCTAAACCTCTCTACCTTCATGTGGCAGACTCAAATCCTCCTCACACCATCTAGTGCATCTTTCAGTCCTTATTTGGAGACCCTTCACATTCTTGATGTAATGATACTCCTTCGATTCATTTGTCTCTTATTCTTCTTCATGTGATGATAGCTATGCTAACATAGACTCACTTTTTCCATCTCTAGATGATGAGGATTGTGCTTCTATTTTTGATGATGAGAGTGCTATTGAGGAATCCTCTCCTCCTCTCACCTTTATAGAGTATTTTGACACTCTTCCCTTACCATCAAACATTGAGAAATCATGTTCCAACCTCATACAATCATTGCATCTACATCCTTTCTAATTCTAGTGTGTGCGCCTCTTTCGACTCCTCCTTCATGCATTGTGGTTCATACCTATCATATATTTCTCTTTTTTTTTCCCTCTCTTTAGGATGAGTATTTTTCATACCTTTGTCATATTTTCGCAATACCTACTTGTGATGTAGTTTAGGGAGTTCCTCATACTTCTACAAGTGTTTCATAGGATTCCTTCATCTCCTTTTTTGGGAGTGCCCCTTCTGGGACTCTTATCACTTCCACTCTTTCGAGAGATGATCATTGATCCACCCTTTCTTATGGATTTTTTTATTTGTGGGCATTGTTGCATTACCTTCACTTCACTTGGGCATCCTTTCAGCGGATGTTCCTCTCTCATACTCTGATAGTTCTACACTCATGGCATTACCTTTGAGTTCCTTGGTGCTCACTTGTTAGGATTTATGCCACACTTCTATGGACCAGATTAAGAGTTCTTCATACTTCTACCTTCACCTTCCTTCATGGAGTGAGAAACCTTCCATTACTCCATTTTTTTCCTTCCTAAGGGTAGGCACATAGTTTGGTGCGGTTGGTTCTTCTTCAATTCACATGTCGAGGACCACGTCATCAAAACTCTTCTTGGATACTTCCTAGAGTTGTATAGTTCAGATCCATCTATGGATTCCTTTGAATTCCTTTTCTCTTCTTCTTTTCCTCTCTTTTTCTTCTTCCAGAGATATTTCCCTTTTGTACATGGGTACATTATCGAACTCCTCGATTGTTTAGGACCTATTTGTGGCATCTTTTTAGATTGTTAGAGAGAGTTTTTCCATCTCTTGTTTTGGATGTTTTTCCCACTAGGTTTTCCTCCATTACTTGATATCCTTATTGTTCATGGGTTCCTTATCGAATTTTTGTCGGGACTCATCCTCATTTCTTACTTTCTACCTCATCCTAAGTTACGATGAAGGGGGGATGTTGGTGTGAGTCATTTTCCACATCACGTGACAAGTCATCTCACTTAGTTGAGGTCATAGGTCTTCTTTGTCATAAGGGTTATGCAAAATTCCTATGTGTAATATGCGTTAATGTGTGTCAATGCGTCATTAGGGAGTTAATTTCCATTTTAGGAATGTAACTCCCCTTATCCACTTGAGGAGGTATGATTACTTACACTGGGGGTTACACAACACCCCTTATTTATACCCCTTCCCTTTTTCAGATCTATGAGAGATGGTCTATGATATTTTCCTTTATTATCTTTGCATGCACATTTTATGGTTGATGCTCACTCCCCCATGGAACCTCATCACACTACTAGAGTGCAACTCGGTTGATGTTTGCATTATCCCATAGATCCTTGTGTTGTCATGTTTTCTCTTTCTTTGTCACTTCCTCATCTTTCTCCCATTTGTAACATTTTCCATGATGACTTCGCTGCTTATATAATTGATACTTACATTTGGATGATGTACTTCAATGGATCTCCTCGGGCCTCAAGCACTAGAGCTAGTATTCTCTTTGTCACCCCTCATGGTGATTATCTCACCTTTTCCTATCGCTTAGGTTTTCTTATACAAATAATATTGTTGAATACAAAGCTCTTATTTTGTTCTAAGCTTGTCACATGTAAGCTTCTTATTCATAATATTTGTATTCACGTAGACTCCCAAATAAATTTTAATTAATTCATTGACACCTATCAAATCAAATAAGAGAGACTCATTCCTTACAACGACCTTGTAAAAGGCTATATTGGCTACATTCAACTCCCATTATATCACCACAATCCCTTGCGAAGATAAGCGACATGTTGATGCCATGGCTAGTTTTCCTCCCTCATTCTACAAGATATCATTGATGATCAAGCCATTTTGATAACCTTCCACTTACGACATCCCTACACCAATATTCTCATCTCAAAAGCTTTGTGTCATTACACACGCCATGATAATCTTGAAAGGTTCACCCCAATATTTAACTTCCTATATCAACAAGCCATCCTGCTGAACCTAAAACCTAATGAAGCTCCTCATCTATAGCGGGAAGTCACATGATATATAATCATTGGATCCTCTCTTTTTGAGAGGGAATTTTACATTCTTTTATTACATTGTTTAGGTTTTGATGATATTCCTTTAGCTATATCCTAGATCCATGATAGCCTCTGTGCCAGACACTTCTTGGGAAAATAAATGTCTCAAAAACTCTTACGATAGGGTTATTATTGGCCCACAATGGAACAATATTGTTTCAAATATGCCACATGATGTGACAAGTGTCAAAAGCACAAAAAAATCTATCATGCACCTACATATTAGCTCCAACTCATTCCCTCATCATGGCCATTTTCCCTATGGGGTTTTGACCTCTTTAGAAAAGTTAATCTAGAATCAACTTGATGGCCATATGTTGATTATTACCGCTACTAAATATTTTACTAAATGTTTTGAAGCTTCGCTATTACAAACAACTACTGGAATTGACATTTTCTAGTTCATTACTACTCACATCATTACATGCTTTGGTGTGTCATCCACTATTATCGGTGATAATGGCTATTCCTTAAAGAATAGGGATGTCAATAGAATTTGTACCAAGTTTAAAATTAAGTAAACCTTCTCTAACACTAACTATCCAAAGGAAATGGCCAAGCGAAGGCCACTAATAAGACCATCATCAATATATTACACAAAAAAATCATACTTTTGGGAGTGATTAGCATAATCAACTTTCATGTGCTCTTTGGGATTACCGCACAAGAATTCATACTCCCACTAATGTTACGCCCTTTTCATTTGTCTACAAAACTAAAGGTTGACATTCCTTTAGAACTTGAAATTCCCTAATTACGAGGTTTCCTTAAAAGGAATTATAAAGTATAAAAATATAAGGAAAATCGATTATATGAGCTTGAAATGCTTGAATCTCACCATGTACAAGCCTTGGAGCATCTTCAGGTATATCAGGCACGTATTGCACAAGCTTATAATAAAAAAATACACCCACAGAAATTCAACATCGGCGATCTAGTTCTTAAAGAAAATCAAAAAAATACTAATGTCGATGTTCAATTGAAAGGTAATTTCAAGCCTAATTAGTTTAGACCTTACGTAATAACTAACAAGCTAGGGTGTGAATATATCATCTCTTCACTCTTCTTAGAAAACCAGTCAATAATATACTCAAAGTCATCGATCTTAAACGATATTACGATTAAATTTGTTTCCTTATTCATTACCTTATGATGTACTCTAGTGCTACGGTTCACACTTGACTATTGAAGGTATACTTCTTCAATAAACCTCACTTGTCACATCCTAGATACTCTCTCTTGCTCTACACTTCATGACTATCTTTTCAAGCATCACCACATTGTCGGTTTGCATACTCCTTCTTCATTACCTGATAACGCACTATAGTTCCATGGTTCATACTTGATTTTGAGGTCCACTTATTAAGTGAATCTCACATCATTTGCACTTTGTACTCGGTGCTTCTGATACATCTTTTCTAGCATCTACTCTCAATCGCACACAAAATACTCATTCCCTGATGACACACTCTAGTTCCATGGTTCATACGACTATTAAGGGTTCAATTCTTAAATGAACCTCACATAATCTACACTTCATGCTTAGTGCTTCACGATACATATTTTCTAGCATCTACTCTCAATCACACACATAACACTCATTTCCCTATGATGCACTCTTGTTGATGGTTCATTATTAATTGTTAAGGGAGTATTTCTAAATGAGCTGCATTTCATACACATCTATTGTAGAAATTTATCCCCTCCTCATCTTCACATATTGCATATCACACCACACCATCACACTCACACAACATTTTTAAATATTTGTTTTGTTTATTCTTGTTATCTTATATTATTCACATGTTACACTTTATTTCCTATGTTATTCGGTTACTTAGTATTTCATCATCTTTTTCTATATACACATATGTGTTCACTTGGTAACTTGAGGTGAATGCAAGACTTTTACATATTCTCACACTATATATGATGCTCAAAAATACTCTTTACTAGTCCCGCTTAAAGCTCCTGGGAGCATCTACCTTTGCTACTCTCATCCTCTAAACATCATAGGTTCTATTGTTACATCATTCTTGTTACTATCACTTACTTTTCATTGATATACACATGCTTTGACATACTACTTATATTTATAACATACGATGAGGGCTTCATGTGTAGCATTTCCTTACAAGATCAATACAACCATGGTTATCTCTAAATTTTTTCTTGCTATTGTTTACTATTATTTACAGGTTATGCCCTATGTCTTTCTTGATCATTGTTTGTTTGTACCCGCTTTGGCCCTCATTGCCTTGTGACATTATGAGAAATGTCCCATGTATGAAACCCACTTTTCGTGGTCCATATTATCTTCTTATATTTTTTACCTTGTCTTCTATTGAATTTTATTTTACAACTAACACTTGTTACTATCCTCTCTTTTTTACATGTGCCTTGGTTTCTACCATGCACATCCCCTACCCACTGCAGGTATCCATACTCAGATATGCATATCAACTTTAATTTCTCTCCTTTGGGTCGTAGTCTCCTAAATTCATCACATGAACCCCGATTGAGTGGGAATCTATTGGGTGAACAAATCACCCTTACAACATCTCAAAGCTTGAACATATCTGTAAAGTACATAAATAACATAGGAAAATAGTCACATAATGGCCCAAAATCACACTTTGGTCACAAATACAAAGTAAACACTAGTTCCCGGATCGGATAGTAGTAGTGGAAACTTGTGTCCCACACAATAGATTTTTTCCTAGGGAAAAAACACATAATTTCTCAATTCACCATAGTTTCCAATAGTCCACAACATAGTTCTACATTAGTAGTCACTTGACTCCAGTTTCAAATTTTAGTTTACATTCGGTTATAAAAATTTACATACAATGATGTGCCATATGCAGTGGCACCTATTTGAGAAGATCCATGGAAGGAGAGTAAAATATACCTCTCTCCCCAACACTCTTCTCTTGGTGTGAGATCTCCCAAAAAAACTTGTTCTTGGCATGATATCACCCAAAAAACTCGTTCTTGGCATGAGATTTCCCAAAAAAATAATCCTTTGTGTGAGATCACCTAAAAAAATCTCTCTTGGTATGAGATCACCCAAAAACCTCACCATTAGACAAAAATTTAGAAGCATCTCCAAGAAAATCAGGATAATTTTCTATCTTTTACTCTCTTATACATCAAGTGCACACTTTCCTTTTACACACTTTTACCTACTTATACACATGTTACTTCAATTTTTCATATACATGACTTTGACTACTTTCTTTCTCTTATTTTGGAGGTTTGTCCTTGATGAAGAGAGGATCAATCAGTAAATCACATTATATGAACCAATAGTAATTCATGATTATCTAGCCAAGAACTAGCTTCTTAATAGGCCTAAAACTTACTCAAAAGCTAATAATGAACCAAACCAATGTAATCTAGGTTAAATTCACACCAAACATGCTTAATTACATCAGATAAACATGATCATGTACTTATCAAATCATCAAAACTTCGTTTTCCTTATTTCCCATTTAGACCTCCTTTAAAGGCTTGTAGCCCTACAATTTAGCCTTTTTACTTGAAATTGAGAAAATGTGAAGAATTATCCCTAACTGGTAAGGTTTACAAATACCCTTTATGGCCCTTAGTAATTATATCAAGTTTCATGTCCCATCTATAAGCCCATTTTCTTGTATGCTCCAATTACCATTTATGCCTAATTTTTACAATTAGCCCTCCTATAGGACAAATCTCAAAGCGGAACTATGCACAAACCTTCAAAAGAAGATGTTTACATTTTTGGATACTCATTTTTGATTTCTTTCCTTTTTCAAATTTAATTTTCTCAACTCCTTTTCTATCACTTCCAACATCAAATCTCATCTTTAAGCTTATTTAGTTGGCATAAACTAGGGTTTTGGGCTAAAATTCCACATGGTCATTTATTAAATAACCAAGAGTCCAAATGGACTATAAACACCTCCTAAGCATCTAAATGGACATAAGACACCATAAGAAACTATGAAAAGCCAAAATTAGATATGTACAAGTGACGTTCTGCATCGGTCCTTATACCTGACAAGAAGTGGCTCACGTCGTGAGACACAAACTTTAGCTGACAAAATAATATGCATACGCTTCACTCCTAGGGTCTACCTCCCTTCCTAGTCTCCACATTTCACATTGGGATCACTTCACACTTCACTTGCTCACTCGGCACTCTATCGGCAACAATCTTCTCTCCCGGGATTATAAGGTACAAATTTTCTATCTACTTTATGTTATCAAGTATTGATCAACAACATATAGTGTGGGGGAATGTAGATAGAAAATCTATGCACTTGGGTGCATTTTTGGTCCTAGAGAATACTAATATATACATCATTCCTAATCAAGAAAACTAGTGACAGAGATAACATATTTTAGGCCTTTTGTTATGTTTCACCTCTGACCATGGCAATATTGATTGATTTATCTATTATTGCCTCAAAACTAGCACCCATTTAGGATAGAAGTAGCTAGGTGCTCTTGTGTCATATCGGTGCTCCTAACCTTATTTTCTTACTTCTTACTCTTTTGGGTCTCTTTTACTTTTAGGTTATCTTTTACAACTTTTGGTAGTCCTTTTAGTTGTGAATTATAAAAATTAAACAAGGGAATCATAAATATACATAATTATAGCTCTCAAATAAGGGGCCAAGCACTAAGGATTATCTACTATTACTTAAGATTGCATATAAAGGAACAAGAGAACTTCAAAGGAATTCATCTAGCACACTCATACAAGTGGAAAATGCTACATCACTCTATATATAAAGCATAGGAAGGGAAGTTCAATTTATTCCATCACACACATTTTATACATTCTTACATTCTCTATCTAGCCCACTTGTTTTTGTGCCACTTGCACAAGGGTATTCTTGGACATCATTACACACACATTCACATAGAAGTATATGCGAGTTTTAAATGTAGTGCGGTGCTCCATACTAAGTTCACTCTTCCAGAGTGACTACTATGGTCAATTTGTATTCACATTCTGGTTCTTTATTTTTAGATTTGATGTTGTTTGTGGGCATGTGCAACTAGGTATCTCTCTTTGCAAGTTACAAGTACAATCAATGACAATGGTATATCAGAACTAGAGTGACAAAAGGAAACTAACAATGCACTTCCTTCTACAAAGAAAATAATAGAACCTAAGAACTGATGAACACTAGCACCCAAATCATCCTCTAGCTACGGTGCCCCTTTCCTCCCATGGGTGCTTCTATCTTACACATTCCCGAGTCCAAAAACTCACAAAGTGATATTTGATGACACTACTTACAGTCTATTTCAATAGTTCTCATGCCTAGAACATCTCAGTTGTTGTGAAATCAACTAAGTCACCCTCTCTCTCTTGCTTTGGGTTTCATATTATTACATACTTATTACTTGTCCATATATATTTATCATTTTTATATCATTAGTTATAGAAGTTACTCTGAAATTAAATATTTAATTACATTTATATTAAATCTATATGTAACAAGTATAGAACTATAATGAACACAAATTTTCACCCTAGAAACACCCCTAAAACCATGGTAATGTTTTTAATGCGTTAGTAGTTATTATTACATCAAACACAGCTTTAGATTTGTTTGTCCCCAATTTTACACCAATGTACCTAGGTGCATGCAAACAAACAAAATACGCTAACATTCCCTTATTTTACGCTAAGTAGAGGGAGAAATATTTAGCTCAACCTTTGGAAGCCATAATATGCTATGTTTGACGGTCCATGGTGATAAGATCAAGCTCCACTATACACGTTTAATGAGACAAACAAGAAAAATTAATCATAAAATTATAGTGCATTGGCTAAGGAAAATGAAACACAAACAATAACATAGTCCATAAGAGAGAATAAATTACAGTATTCCCCCATGTATAATCTCACGAGTGTGACCACAATAACTAACTCCACATTTTCTAAAATGATCGTAACACAATACTGATAAAAGGGACTATAAGAGAGATAAGGTTAAGAACTTAATGACCATGTGCATAGGTCTCATGATTTAAATTTCCATCCCTACTAAATTTCCTTGTTTAAAAATTTGTATTATACCACTTATAGCTCTTATCAAAATCATACGTTATCATTTACAAACTATAAGTTCCTCATTTTAAATTTTAATTGCCAACAGTAATATTTTTTTCTTTCATTTATATCAATATCATTTTAAGAATTTATTCAATTTGACATCATTTAAGGTACATAGGATTTATGTGACAATCATTTCCAAGATTCATCACATTTAATTTTCTTCTTTCTACACTTACATTGTGTATTTTAGTCTCTTCTTGCACCATTTTAGAATTAATACGATGTTAAATAGAACTTGTTTCCCACTTAGGGATTCAGAATTCTAGGGAGCATAGCCCCACATAAAACAATTCATTATATTGTTATTAGACAACTCGAGTATTAAATAATGTATTACTAGTGAGAAATATAATCCACAATAAGCATTGAAATCCTCTTAAGAGGTCTTAAAACTAACTCATTTTGATTCGTAAGGAACATGACCCACCATAGGGTTAACACTAGGACACAAATGATATTCTTTCCTCACAAAGGTTTTGCACCTCATGGTTGTCTTTTATTCATTATTTGAAGAGACAAAAATCACTAAGGATTAACTCTCCACCTATCAATTCTTGTGGTGTAATTTAAATGACCATTCACTTCTTATTCATAGTGCCTACAACCCACCATTGGGTCAAAGCTAGAATAAATAAATACCCACCCAACAAGGTCTATAGGTATAGTAGGGTTCACTCATGATATGTAGGACATTCCCATCTCATGAATCATTTTATAGTAAAAGTAACATTCCATTAGACTTTTGGAGGAAAAGAATCGTCGGGTTTGTTCAAATATTCTAATTTCACAAATTATTGAAATTAATTTGCCTCTTTTAAAATTTATCAGTAATTATATGGCATTCCCTCCCATGAAGGCATAAAGAGGTCATTCACTTAATCTTAATTCATAGGAGAAAATAGGTACACTAAATACAACTTACGAGGGTTTCACTATCAAGAAAAACAAGGGTAGTGATTACATTATAAAATAGATTCATTATAATTTCAATCTCCTCTACAAGCTCATTGAGTACCCGATGAGTCGAGAATCAAAATCATCACAAGAGTGGGGTTGACTTGGTTCACATTCTCATCATCCATGACTAAACTATGAGTAGAAATCACGATGGGAAAAAGGTTGGATAACTCTATTATGTGTAGGATTTAGGAGTTTAAGATCACTACCATACAATTACTTAAAATTATAATAATTTACAATAACAATCATATACACAAATTCTAATGTAATTTTAGATAGAATTAAAATGCGATATTTCATCCTCCCACTAAATACACACACATACATGCTAATATTGACTTTTCTTCCTTCATTTATATAACATTTACGCTTTCTTTAATTATAACTTAATTTCATATTATAACATGTGTTGACCAAATTCCATTGTTCTACTCAAATTAGTGAAATGATACTAAAAACATAAGAAACTCCAAATATACGAGGGTTTAAGGTACCTCGAGATGTGATGACAATGTGAATGGGTACAAACAATATATCCTTCTTTGTAACAAGCTAAGTGACCTATAAATCAAAAGAAACTCAACAGAGGATGGATTAGTAGATAGATGGGAGGGTTTCCTGACAATGTCAGTCCTAAGAAGTAAGAACTTCCTAGGATGGATTTCAACCCTATTTTTGATAAATATAATATAAAATAAGATATTGATAAATTGGATGTAGTAGAATTTGAACCAAAACAAAAACTGAAATGCTAGATATAAGATAGAAAATGTAGATCTAATATAAATAGAGTCAAAATAAATCAAACCTAGGTGGGTCTACGGTGACTCGAAAGCTGCAGAGGGCCAAGATGGCGGCTAGAGAAAATAAACTCAAACACCAATGTAAAATGTAGATTTAAAGGCTCCTTAGTAAAATTTGGAACTAATGATGCACTTTGAGATGACACACGGGGAACCCTGTAAGATACCTAGGACATTATCTAACAAAAGATGGAATAAAATTATGGAAACTAAGGAGGAGTGCAATAAAGAGAGATCCGTTTGGCCGAAAACCGAGATGAGTCGGATGTGACTTGGGGATGACAAAATAGATCTAAGATGGAAGAGAGGAAGAATGATAGGATCTAAAGGATAGATGGATGTAGAAATATAAATATGATGGTTGGGGATCGAATGATAGAAAAGCTGATGGAAGCAGTGGAGTCGACGGTGACCGAGATAGGGTCGGCGTCAAATTTGAAAAAATGGGTAAGCTTGGATGAAAATGAATGGGAATAAATGAAGACCTATAAATAAGAAATGAAGGCCTAGGAATAACCGACGTGAGAGATCCATGATGATAGTTACAAAAGAGGGCCCAAACATACAATGATAAAAGAAGGCTTCAAATCTCCCAAATATGGTCACAAGATCTCCAAGAAAGCTTGATGATGATTGTAGCAGCTACATATAAAGTGACAAATGAAAGAAAGATCACAAGAAAGCTTGAAGAATCCAAAATTGCATCCTGAGAAAAGGAGGGGTAGGGGCGATTTATAGGTTCGATGGAGACACAGATGGTTTTCCACCGATTCACATAATCCATCCATTTGGGAGGTGGCAAGATGATGAGCTTGAGGAAAATATCCCATAAGAAAAATGATTAGGGTTTTGCAAGTATTAGGATGAATTAGGGTTGCATATGATGAGTAAATGGGTAGGTGGATGGTGGAAAATATTAAATAAATGCCATGGAGAGGTGAAAAATTAAATGGTGGCTTAGAAAGGATGAAATGGAGTATTTAATAAGAGGAATAAATTAAATGGGAATTTATAACTAAACATGATTAGGGATGAATAATAATAGATTAATTAATAATGGGAATAAATGATAGGGTGGGATGGATTGATTTTAGGAGGGAAGAGGGAAATTTGAAAGGAAGAGAGGTATGTATGAAAAATATGATGGGAGTGAATATGGGGTGAGGGGTAGAATACCCATAAAAATTGGTGTCTACATTTTCCCATTTTTGTTGAGTGGTTTGTGTTGGGAAAGCCATGAGACAAAAACAAAAAGAGATGAAAAGATGATTAATGAGGTTCTCCCCCTCAAACTAGGGGTCATGACATGAAAGGAAGTCAATCATGAGTTTGAAAGAGATAGAGGAAGAAGGAAAGGGTGGAAAGGATGAGAAAAATAAAATGATGAGATAAGATATCCTAGCGAGAATTAAACAAAAATTTAAAAGTAAATAAAAAGATGGCATGATTTAGGAATGACTTTAGTGGGGAACAAAGTATGCGTTCTCGATGGAGAAGATGGAAATATCCTACAAATTTGTGAGTTGACAAAAATCACAGGAATTTAGAGGGATTCCAAAATGGATGTTCAAGTTGTGGGACCAACGATTGAAGGAATACATCAAATATGCGCAAAAAATGTGAAAATGGTCAAGAATATAGTCACGACAAAAGGATATGGGTGGGAAAAAAATGAAAATATGCATCGAGGTGGGATGAAAAAGAGGTAAAATAATAGTTCTGAAGAGGAAGCATAAAGATGGTTGTAATGGAAAGATGATGAAGGATAAGATAATGGTGCCCCAAGAGGAGCACGAGGATGGCCACAAAGGTGTGATGATGTAAAATAAAGATGTGATAGATAATAAATCCCAAAGGGGATAAAAATGGATGTGAAATGAATACCACACACTGGAAAAAGTTAAAGAAAAGATAATTTGAAAGGAAGGATTGATCGAAAAGAGAAAAGAGGAAGAATGATAAAAATGCATATTTGGGTCGATGGCGACCTAGTAGGGTCGGCAGGAAACCAAGATGATGAAATGGTGGCAACCCAAGGGGGTCTATGATGACTAATGTCGATGGGCTATATAAGCCCCTGGGTCACGGCGATAAAGCTCATTTTCACTATTTGAAGTGATGATCAATAACTTTATGCCCGAGAAAGAGAAAGTGATAGTTTGAGAGAAAAGGAGGCCAAAGGAGCAACGAGGAAGTGCAAGAGGACTCACAGGATGGTAAGTTCCTAAACCCTAGCTTGTTTTAAAGCATTTTTATTTTATTTTTTTAATTTTTACATTTTTTCCAATTTTGGATTAGCACAAGGCGGTCACTCAAGACCAGATGATATAGCCACCATCAATCGGGCCTAAAAGGGCATCGACCCATTCTTGATTCAAATCGACCCAACTTGGGTCAACATTGACCGAGGGATAGAAATGGTTGATTTGGAATTTTGATGAGAAGGATTCTAATGCTTGTCTTTTTGATTGGTTTTCAGGCCTGAGAGACCTTGTATCTAATACTAAGTCCCAACTTTGTATGATCATATTATAAATGATGTTACAGATGTTGAGTGGGATCACTTGGTTACATTTGGATTGGGTGGATTCTAACATTACTAATAGATTCCACAATATGTTTTTTTATGATTATTTTGGTGGATACGTGGGATGTGTGGATAGGCACATTTTGGTTCAAGACGGGGAGATGACCATCACACTTGAGGATGTATACCGCATCCCGAGCCTACCTATAAATGGTTATCCCATACATCCCATCATATCGGATAATAGATTGGTGGTGTTGACATGAATTTTTTTGAGTCAATGCGCCAAATATTACCTTCACATTTGGGGAATTTTCTTATGAGATGAGATATGATCAGGGAGTGGAATAGATTAGAATGATTTGCATGTTGATGGTGGAAAATTCATGTTATGCACTTCCATACTTACGGGTGTGTTAGATTTCCATAGGTGCTAGTAGGCATACTAGCATATATTATGGATCATAGGGTGGTATTTACTTTTTTCCTACCTTACTAGCGCATGTATATCCTAAGTTGAGTATGTAAACTAAGATGAGGAGGATTGGATTGGGGTATGCCTTCTCTATTACTGAGCTTATGAGCATTTAGTTTTGATTAGGCCACCATGGGTGATGGTGACCACATTGAGTTGGTCGTTGGATTCTTGAGATGGCGAGCCAACCAAGATCATGGTGATAGGAGAGAGAGGGGATCATAGTGGTATGCGAGATAGATAAGTAGAGCTTGAGATAAATCGGGTGAGATGATAGCCATACCACGACTATCCCGTATGGATGGGGTAGATTTTAATTGGCGGGGATGAGATGGACCAGGTGGGTATAGGGGTGGAGGCCCAAGATGATAGAGGTCATCTAGTTTGATAGAGTGGCGCGACAGGTTCGAGTAGTAAAAACATTTCCCAAAGATCCTATTAGATATAGGCGAGATGAGTCTAAGAGGGACCTTATGAGTCCTAACATGGCCAATCCATTGGAAGAGGCAGGGGGCACCATGGGACAATCATGATTATGTAGGGGTTGGAGCGGGATTTTCCAATTAGATGACTACTACATGGGTAAATTATATGGTGGAAGAGGAGCCAATGATGGTGATGAGGAGGAGGAGATTCCTCTGAGGAGGAAAAGGCACCTAAAGGTGAGGAAAATGATGATCTTTGGAGGTGTTGTAGAGATAGCTAAGCTATATGAGTAGATCATGACTTATCCCACTTGGACAAAGATACATCACACCAAGAGTGAGAGTGTCACTTTAGAGAGGCCACAGTCATTTTTAGGAGAGGGACATGACCATTCATTAGAGGGATCATTACAAGAGAAAAAAAAGGCTTACAAATCTAGATTTTGAGATCTTGCACCGATACTCACAAAGTAGATTCGAGAGTGGTGCTCTAGTAGAATTACAGGGAGCGGGGATTATGACACCTCCATATATTGTGTGCTTAGATGAATATAGAGTAGTGGCAGCCGGGTGAGATACTATGAGCAGGTTGTGACATCTAGGCTACCATAGACACATTTGAGATATGCATCATATCTAGCTTCGCATCAAGGTGTAGGTGCTTACATCAAGTGTGGCATAGCCACCATGAGATGTAGGACTTGATAGAGGTGATGAGGCCAGGAGAGGCCCAATTCATACAACTTCCCTAGAGGGAAATATTTGATACTCTTGGATGTACATTTTACTGATATTGATGATGTATATGGATTGAGATAGGATCTTTAGTGGCATGCAACATGTACTTAATGTATTTGTATTTACGATGAGATATATATGATTTTGTTTTAATTCATCATGTGTTATTGTGTTTTCGATTCATGGTTTCAATGATGCTTATTTAAGATTTAGATGTGGATGTTTGATCATGATGTTATGGTTTATATGTAGATGATGTTGATTATGGATTAGATGCAAATATTATGGGTGATGAATTATATATAGATGGATTATGGATTAGATGTTATGGATATTTGTATGATTATAAATTGGATGTATATATTTTACTGAGATGTTATGGGTTTGATTATGAGGAACAAATAGTGATTATGTTTTAGAAATATATTATGTTATGGATGTGATGCGATATGGATGTGATTAGCATGGATAGATAGTTTTAGATATGATGAAATAATGGATAAATGATGTGATGGTTTATAAATATGTTAGCTATGATTGATACTATACTTAAAAGCACATACATAGGGATGGATAAATTAGGAATATTAGGATAAGAACATATTTGATGTGATGGAAAGGATGCAACTTCAATAGAATGTGACCAAAAGGAGATTAACGACACTCGATTGTAGAAAGGAGAAAAAGAACAAATGATGATTCAAAATGGATTGGAGGTAAAAATAAAAATTTCCAATCAAGTCAATGCACTTGCAGCTGCTCTCATGTGTTAACACATAACCATCAATAGTTAGTAATCCCAAGGATCACAAGGGAAAGTATGGAAAAATGGACTTATAAACCTAATGTCGACATGAAATAAGGGGTTTGGATGAGGCTGGTGCATGGAAAAATAGGCTCTCCATAGGTAGGTGATCCTAGATCTATGCCCTAGCTCTAAGCAATATGATGTAAACTGATCAATGTGGGAATTTTTCTATGGATGAGAAATTTGATCGATGTGGGAAGCTTTCGTTTGAATTTTTATGCTTTTTTTAGTATATAGAAGGTTAATAAATACGTGAAGACTTCGTTACCATGATATGAGATGGTAGCCATCCTTTGAGGGAGTGGTCTACATTTTGCTTTTTTTTTTTGGATTTTGGATTTTGCTTTTATAAATGGTAGGATAAGATATGCATGATAGTTTTCCTTCAATATATTAGTATATACTTTAGGATATTTTATGCTTTTATGAATAGCTCTCCTTGAGGAGCAGATATTTTTCTTTTGGAATGATATATTTTTGTATGAGTATCTAGAATTTTTAATTTTTTATGGAAGAGTTGAGGATAGCTAGGTAGACCACTTAGGAGGGGATAGAGAATGTACTAGTGATACCAAAGAAACCCTTCGCGTGGTTTCAATAGGTATATAAGAAGGGTGATGGATGTAATGATCACGATTCCTCACCAAGGAGGAGAACCTATCCATAAGGAATATGCTATGAGCAGAGCCATGGTGCCCATATTCAAGGTCATAGATAGGAAAGTGACAGTAGACCACATAATTCCAAATCATTATGATGAAAGATGGAAGAGGCTAATGATGGATGGATGACCACTAGGATGACTAAGTTCACAATGGTAGGTATGTTAACAATAGAAAGTCTGCAAGTGCAATGAATTAAGAGGTTCCATTTCTAATTTACCATAAGGGGAAGCCAAAATATATGCACTAGACCCATACTTATGTGTGATAATATAAGGTCCAATCCAATTGGGAGAAAAATTTCCACATTGACTCCTTTCTAGAGTAGTGACATTCTGATTTTATTTAAGGACAAGGTCATCGATGTTAAAGTTACATTCCTTTATGTTTTTTAAACATGTTTGATGCAATCTTGATAGACATGATGATGCTCAAGAGAGAGAAGGTGACGTTTTCTAACAACTCGAGTTGTGCTAGATGCTCTTGGTGATAATCTTCATCAGAGACAAAGTTGTAAAGATAAATGCATAGAGAAGTTATTTGGAATTCAAGAGGAAGAACGTCCTCAGATCCGTAAACAAGAGAGAAAGGAGTAGCACTCATAGAGGTGCGAGATGTTACTCCGATAATCCCAATGAGTGAAGGGGATATGAAGATTTCAATTACAACTTTGATTCATCAATAGACGTGGAAATAATGTTATGAATATATTTGTTAGTGGCTCTACCTTTGTTGTTAGCTTGAGGATATTATGGTGAAGAGAAGCTAAGCTTAATATTGAATGAATCGTAAATATTCTTGAGGTATTTTTTTTAATGACTTTTTGTTATCCGTGATGATTTTATGAGGAACGCCAAAATGGAAAATGATATGTTAATAGATGAAATTAATTATTTGATTAGCTTATGTTGATGTGATTGGAATTTATTCCACCCATTTTTTAAGTAATCGGTAGTGGTGATAATAGAATGATGACATTGGGAGGAACGTGGATTGATGAGGCCAATGAGGTCTAGTCCCCATTGTGAGAAAGACCAAAGATCTGAGCCGGCTCCAAGGCACGAATAGGAATGTGGATTAGATTGGAATGTTGTTGGTATTTGACATATTTCTTAACATATTCATAACAATATTGATTAAGATAGGGCCAGTAATAACCCATGCGAAGGATGTGCTTGGCTACTAAATAAACTACTAAAATGGCCACCACAGATACCGTCATGGAATTCTTGGATAACTCAAGTGGATTCATGAGATTTAAGGAAACGAAGAAAGATATCATCAAAGCCACACTTATAAAGGATTCCTCCAAGGATGACATAGCGGTTAGCACGTTGAAGAAAGGACCTCCTACCATTTTTAGATAAGTCGGAGGGGATGATTAATTGAGAAAGATAAGAAAAAAATGTGAATACCAAAGATCACGAGGATTATATTCATTGAGGTTGATGCCAGGGTAATTCACTAAGATGAGCTGGTGTGTCAAGGAGATGAATGATGATGGAGAACGTAGACTCTTCTAAAGACCAAGGGAAGAGAGAGGTGATAGAAGTCATAGTGTCTCCGAAGTGGTTAGATGAACGGGGATAGTTTGGATAGTGTATAAATCAAATTCTCTAAGAAGGAAGTCAACAATGTCCTTATAATTTTGAAGGATCTCATTCTTACATTTATAGATGCCTTTTACATGATTGATGATGAGATGAGAATTCCCATAAATATCAAGGATTTGGATGCCAAGCAAGACAACAGTTTGTAGGCACGAGATGAGAGCCTCGTACTCGACCATGTTGTTGGTGCACTCAAAGTTAAGTTTATAAGTGATGGGGATGGGAGTGTCCCAAGGAGGAATGATAATGACACCAACACCTCCTTCTTGTCAAAACTTAGAGCCATCAAAGAAGAGAGTCATTTTTAGAGGAGAATATTCATGTTAAAAGTTGTTGATATATTCATCTAAAGACTTCTCGTTAGGAAGATGATTATCAAGAAGAGGGCATCAACTAGTTTATTTGTGATAGCTTGGCCCTTGATATATTTCTAAGAGATGAACTCTAGGTCAAACTCTGTCATGAGCATGAGCCATTGAGTGGTGTAATCACTATGATAAATCTTGCAATGTATGGTTTTGAGAAGATGAAAGCTAGTGACAACAAAATTATTTTGATTAAGAAGATAATGGTGAAGATTAGAGGTAATGAAGAAAATACTACAACATATCTTTTAAGCTTCAATGTAGCGAGTCTCATAATCATGAAAGGTTTAACTTGTGTTATCGCTAAATCACTGCACCCTACAAATGGAAAAGTGATGAACATGACATTCGAGTGTTATTGGGTAACATTGGATCAGCTCTCAATCTATGGGACTTGGGCTCGAGGTGAACCTCTAGAGAAGGTCAAATTCCTTATCCTAAACTAAGCACTACACTACTCCCGATGTAAGAAAAGTCACTAACTAGACCTATACTAAATTTTCAAGGGCTTAAGGGAGGGAGATTTGTTAGAAAAGAAAACCCAAATTAGAAGTGGTGATGCACCAAGAAAGGGTTTTTTCAAACAATATTCCATCTTGCAAATGAAGAGAGACTAAAATAAGAAGGATGCACAAGCACCACAACTCAACTTCATACAAAACTTCATTCCGTAATAAGCACAATAACTCCTAAAACTGAAACAAAAATCACATCTACACAATATATCTACAATCATGGATAGAGGAAAATTAAATTAATAAAATGATATAAGGACTAACAATAAGTCACAAAAATCATTTCATTGCTTCAAACACTCGCACAATCATAACATTCGGTAGTATGAGGTGGAGGTTTCCATTACAATTTTAGAAGAAAGGCTTGAGAGCTTACAAATTCACAATGACTCGGCTTGTGAAGACAAGAGAAGCTTGGAAAAATCTCTAACTCCTTTGGAAGTAGAACCCTTTTACATTTATAGAAAATTATGAGTTATTGAGAGAAAGAAGGAAGAATCCTAAAACTAGGAAATACCGTAGCTTAATCGGTCAACCATGATTGCTTCATTAATTACACCTCTACCTCCCGGGAAATGTTCTCGAATTAATAAATATCACAATTTGGAACACTAAAACCTCTGAAAATCCATCCCCTGATGATTTCATTGTGTATCTCTCGTTCTCCCAATTCCATTGACTATAATTTTGTGAAACATGGATAATTAGGAAGGAAGTTGTGGTCTCCTGAGTGAAAGTCACTTTTAGGGCTTCCTGGGAATTTTGCTTAATAGTTCTCTGATAATTTCTCATGATTCTTCATAAATTCAAATTTTTAATTTATCTCGAGTCTTTTTGGGTCCCATTTGAATAAATTTGCATTGGAACAATGTTTTATAAAGAGGCTTGGTTAATGGCTCGCATGATAACTCGTTAAGTTTGTTTGTGAGCTATCTTTGTTTATTCACCGCAAGTTATCCATTTTTCACATGGTGGATTCCTTGTTTTGCATGTCGATCACCACTTAGTTCAATGATCTCTTTTACCAATGCTTAACAACCACCCTTTGCATTATTCATGGCTCATATTTTATGGTTAGTTTAATACGTAGCCTCCGACAACGTTATAGCCACATTTTGCATTAAGTTGGCGAGCCAATCTGCTTGCTTGGTTAAACTCCACACATCTGCTATTTTTTGATGTGGTGAGTTTCCACATTTTGAATCCTGCATTGATTCACCACCCGGATGACTCATTCCAACATGTCCACTTTACATTGAAACCACCCACCAATTGGATTGGCATTTACTCCATAACCATTTTACATTTATTTGCATTGGCACTTATTGGTTTGAAGGCTACACACCTATCTTACATATGGTTCAATGTCCAATACCTTCACATTAATTCCCATGTCATTGAGTTAACCACCGAGTTATTCATTTGCCACAAATTGCATTTGAAATGGGCACACAAAAATAACTCACTCCACAATCTTATTATCACATTCTCCATTGACCTCTCTTTATTTACGCAACCACTCATCAACGAAAGGTGAGTTCCACATATTTTACATTTCTTCTTCTCTTACCCATCATCATTACTTGCCATGTCTAACATTGGCAGGTTCATCGTTGACTTGGTCCAATGAGTTGAAGTTGGAAAATCACCACGTAGTAATGAAATCCGAAGACATGAACTCCCGAACTCTAAATTTCATTTTCAGGATTTAGAGCTCTCCATTAATCTCTAAAGTGTACTCATCCCACTTCAAAATGAATCAACGCCTCGTCTCTTCTAGCAAACTCCAAACTTAGCTCGGACTACCTAATGCGATGTCGCCTCTACCCTCACGAGATCATTTTTCTTTCCAATGACCAATTGAAATCTTCATTGTATGACCATTCATTTGGTTTTAATTGAACTTACTTCTACTCCCTAAGCACCTTGTTCGTGTCTTCACATCAACGAGCCGATGCCGCACCTAAATCTTCCTACAACGCGTCATTACCAAGTTGTCTTGATGACATGCCTATGAGTATTCTAAGCCATCAACCTGATCAAATTTCAATGCCAACTTAATAGGAAACCGAGTTTCACCATGAGATCCTCCTCAAATTGAACTATACAGTCTGCAATCTTCTTTGATGCATTTCTATTTGATCTCAGGATCGATTCATTCTACCTTTATTCATTATTCTGTCCAATTCAAATTTGATCCCTAGCCTCTTCACAAGCAAGAAGCTCTAACTCTTGATTCCAAGCCTAAGCACCGAATCGCATCACGAGTAGCTTATTTGCTATGTGAAGCCAAACAATAAGCTAACCTAAAAACAAATTAATCTCAGTTCTGACCCGGCTTATTCTTGGTTCGAGATCTAATGCTTCTCGGCTCAACTCGAAAGGTTTGACGACTCATTCAAATTTTTGGCATGCCCTTGATGCACTTACATCTTGTTAAGATTGTTTAATTAATTTTACACCTCGAAAACATATCAACTCAATGTATAGCTGGTTCACACGATTCCAGCTCAACAACTCAAGCTCACAATTGTATCCTTTCTTAGCCTTACGACATTTTTTTCCAATGACCGAGATATTCCAATAGCTCGTGCGATGCTTCATGTTTAGAGTACAAGCTCGAATCATCTCTTCCCACCCTCATGTTGGGATATCCACCATATTCATACTTCACCTGCGCATAGCTTGGATGCGTGAGCCATGCCATTTCCTCCACGTTTGACTTACCCAAAATTGTCCTCGGCTTTACCCCTATGACCTACCTCCTCAAGCTCACAATCTCTTCTTGAGATCTATTAGCTCAACCTATAAATCCTGAGCTCCCGAGACTTTTCCTTTCTTGCTCAACTCGGTATTATTGTGCCACGAGTTCTAATTTGATGAGATCCAAACTTCTCTCTGTTTTTCTACGTATTTAACTCGTTAAGCTCATCATTCGAGAGGATCATTGAACTCCATGCTATGTTGAAAATATATCAATCCACTTGAGCTCATAAATCCCTTCTTCCGCTAAAACTCTGTGAGCTCATATTTACAAGGCTACTCTTTCCTAGGTTAACTCGGTAAGAACAAAATGAATCACTTCATCACGGTGGCGGATTAGGTGTTAAGCTTCCAACCTTTATTAAATCGACCCAATCTCATTTTTACATTCTGAGATCTCCAAAGTCTACTTATTTTAACTCCCTATTTGTTGTGGGTTTTCTTAGCTTTGCTCTCATCGATTTTCACAATCATCTTCCCTCATACTCATTGTGTGCTCAGAATGAGCGCAAATATGAGCTCATCTAATGAGTTTTTCACCTTACATGATATCTCGACTCACCCATAACTTGATGAACTATGATTAATTTCACCCCTACTGAATAACTACAGCATAACTGAGCTATTTAGGAAACTTAGCCACCATTCTTGATAAAAACACTCAGCCATCTAACTTACCAACTTGGCGAGCTACTTAGCCCAATGCTCAATCTAAGTCATTTATGCAAAATTTCCTCATTTCCTTTAGAATTTTTAGGATTAATGAATCATGGGGAGTTGAATGTCATTTCTTTGGGCCAATTACAACCATTTACACATTTTAACTTATTTTGAGTGGATGTGGGCCCACTCAAGGAACTTATATCCACATTCGAAACCACCCTGAACCATATGAAGCTGTGAATAAATACTCATTGTGTGAACTTGATTTCTTCAGTAGCTCATAGGTTAAGATGGATTCAAAAATTGCAACCTCATCCGATGAAAAACTTCACAAATTACTTTGTGAAGGTTTTTTCCGGTCCTGAGGGCATAATTTACCACTATTGTTTGTTGGTTTTGGAGCCCGATAGTGACGGGGGTTGCGGGGGCTTCTATATCTCCCGAAATGATAAAAACCCTAATATCTTTAAAGGTTCGATTATGTATGAGGCTCATTGTATCAGTGGCGGCACTATGAGAGAGAGTTTTACTAGACTGAATAAAAGGATTGGTTGTTTCTAGTGGACGTAGCCCATTTTGGGTGAACCATGTTAAATCTGTGTCTCTATTTTATTGCATTCTTTTCTATTTTACGTTTTCTGCATTATTCATTGCATGTTTGTTTATCTATACAACTGGTATAATCCTAACATTGTTCATTTATTTCCTAGTGGGAAAAAATGGACAACATTTTTGGTGGCCTCTTGGAGAAGATTGCTGCTAAGCATAATTCCAGTAGCCTTAATTCATCCATTGGGCATGGAGTTGACATTGGAATCCTAAAATTGATATGATATATCCCAAATTTTCCTTGGGATTTTTTTATCTCGAACACATCGATAATGCTAAGAATGAAGTATATTGAACCCGATAATTATTTGGCATACATAAAAAATTACAAAATTCGAGTAAAACACTTGTTAGTTTTTGACATCATGGAACTCTATTGAAACATGAATCTTTCTCTCTTCTGAAAATATCACTTCAAACGTTGTGCAAGGGTGACAAAAACACAACACAGACACACAAAAACTAAAAACCATACATGCTTCAAATGAAACATACAGAGTGTGTCATGCACTTATTCTATTGAAAACAAACCTATTTCTACTCTATGCTTACCAAGCATAAGTGAACTAAATAAACCCTATAACTTGATGTGTAAAGTAGCTCCCTTTCCTCGGACTGGAAGCCATGCATATTATGTGGCAATGGACATGGCTAAGACCGAGAGTGAAAAAGCAAAACTTGGTTCATCAAGGCATCACTAGAAAGAGAAAGTATGCCTCTTTTAGTTGCTCTACATTTGTTTTGTAGAGGCATTGCAATGGCGATCCTTGGGGTGTTGAGGCTCATCCTCACATTCTGAAATGAATGTGTCCAACTATGACTTTTCATTTGGCTCCAAAGAGGCCAAATACCTTATGGGACATGGTCTAACCCTTTGAATTTCCTGTTACTCCAAGCGTCAACTTTCAAAAGAAATTTCCTGAAGACATCCTTATATGAACAATGTTATAGCGACATCTTTTTCCTCTTGTTTTCCATTTACAAACAACCTATCCTTCACCCTCGGATGAATGGTATTGAGGTGATGTTTCCACGATTCCCTTTTTCTTCCTTAACAACAAGAAATTTCTCCATCACAGTTCACTAACCAAATCAAGACCCACCGTGTGGGAGCAAGAAACTTCCAATACTTTCATTTACATTCTAGGTTCTTCAAAATGATTTGGCCTCTTCCGTGTGCTCATTTTCTTCTTCATTCAGTGAGTCATATGGAAGATTCAATTCCTCCAATCTTAACTCAAGAATATTGTTATGAGAAACAGGTGGTTCTAGTTGTGCCAAAGGTTCAACTTCTTATCCCATGGTCTTCTCAGTTGGAAATTTATTCACCATAGCCCTCTTCATCTTTAGACATAAAATTTATAATATCAAATTTATTTTAGAAATCAGATTTTTTAAATACGTAGAGGGAAAAGGATTTGATACCTCGGAACCTATATATGAGACTCTTAGAACTACATGGTCTTTGTTCACAAAATGAAGCTCTTTGTGACTAGCCGAGAATGTGGTAATGACCTTGATGGAATAATACAATTCTCTAAAAAATTCTACAATTTCCCAACATGCATGGAAAATAGGATCATTACACTCATTAGAATCACCATGCACACTTAAGAATATTTCATCTTCATTTTGCACATGCTCTTTTCCTAATAGATTGGGAGCTAACTCTTGCTCTTCTACAACTGATTTTGCAACTTGTGGTAAATCAACAGTTTCCATCAACATAATTCCATCATGTATACAACATTTTGAACACATAGAATGATGACACATCATCCTTTTGTACTTGTTCTTGTGAAATTTTAGTTTCCATCGTCTACTCTTGAATCTCAACCTTAGATGGAGGATGAATTAGGCGGGAACTTACTTGATATTGAGTCCCGCACCCACTCCTTCAAATATTTTACAAGCTTTTATTCACTAAGCTCCTTAACCTTCTCCTCTTCTTCTTCATATTCTTGATCTTCCCAAAATAGATTTAGGAACATAAGAGGAGAGGTGGGTTGGAGATTAATGAATTCCCTCACTATTTAAGGTGGCCTTTGCAGAAAATAAGGAACTTTGGAAGAATGAGGAACAAAAGATTCATGATGGGATGGAAACATAGAAATGAAGGAATGGAATTCTCAACATGGGCAACAGGTGAAAATCTTGGAATTTGAGGTTTAGACTGAAATGATATTGGTTGGGAAATGGAAAGAGGACTCGAGGTGGTGGTGGTGTGGAAGTTACCTATTGACAAGGATGCCTTGCATCAAAATCATAGGCCTCTATCTCTTCGATCCAACCTTCAAGTTGAGGTAGAAATTCAATCATGAAACCAATCTTTTCCTGCAGGTTGTCAAACTTTGGCATAGGGCCAACCCACAGACAAGGTACCTTGAAGCCATTCTGAATGCCTTCATTTGAGTTGTGGCTTTGAACTACACCATACCTGCCTCCATTGTTTGAAACTTAAGATGCAACTCAACATTTTCACATGTGCAATGGCCTCTAAAACTTGCATTTACTTGCTCTTAGAAAGCTACATGGTTATTTGAAAAACCCAACCTACCATGAATCATTTCATAGAGATATGCATGTTGTAAATGATTTTTATCAAAGTATTGAACTAGAAGTGAACTATAATAATCTACGAATGATTTTGCAATCTTGAAGGAATGTTGGACTAGTATTGCTGCTATGAGTGGGAATTCCACTATAGAAATGAATCCACGATTGCACACCTTCATGAATGAGAGAAAAAGGAAATATGTGAAAGAAAATTGATGGAAAAAGACAGGTTCAACTTAGAGAGTAGGTTACTTTGACCAATGGAGTCTTCAGTTGTGCTTGAGTTTACCTCCTAAGGATAAATTTTCACTAAGAGCACAAAAATTAATGAAAATAAAGTGGACATAAATACACACACTTGTGAAATATATGACTCTTGTAGTCCCACCGTCGTGCCAAAAAAATTATCACCAAATCATTGCACCCCCTGAATGGCCAAGTGATGAATAGGACATTCAGTGTGATTGGGTTACATTAGATCACCTCTCAAGCTGTGGGACTTGGGCTCAGGTGAACCTAAACTTAGCACTACACTACTCCTTATGTAAGAATAATGGCTAACTAGGCCTATATTGACATTTAAAAGGGTTAAGGTAGGGAGATTTGCAAGAAATAAAACCTAAATTAGAAGTGGTGATGCACCAAGAAAGGGTGTTATCAAACAAAATTCTAGCTTTCCAATGAAGAGAGATGAAAATAATAAGGACACACAAGCACCACAACTCAAATTCATACACAACTTCATTCCGAATAAGCACAATAACTCCTAAAACCTGCAATAGAAATCACATCTACACAATATATATACAATCATGGATATAGGCAAATTAAAGTAATAAAATGATAAATTAAATAACAATAAGTCACAAAACAACATTTCATTGCTTCAAACACTTGCACAGTGTAACATTACAGTAGTATGAGGTGGAGGTTTCCATTACAATTTTAGAAGAAATGCTTAAGAGCCGCAAATTCACAATGTGCTCAAACTTGTGAAGAGAGGGGAAACTTGGAAAAATTTCTAACTCCTTTTGGAATGAGCACCCCTTTTACATTTATAGGAAATTCTAAGTTTCGAGAGAAAGAGAGAAGAATCCTAAAAACTAGGAAAGAATGTAGCTAAATGGGTCAACCACGATTACTTCATTAATTGCACCTCTACCTCCTAGGCACTATTCTCGGAATGAATAAATCTCATAATTTGGAACATTGAAACCTCTAAAAATCCATCGCTTGATGATCTCATTTCCCATCTCTCATTCACCCGATTCCATCGACTATAATTTTGTGAAAAATGGATAATTGGGAATGAATTTGTGGTCTCCTGAATGAAAGTCCCTATTAGGGCTTCCCGAGAATTTTGCTTAATAGTTCTCTGATAGATTCTCATGATTCTTCATAAATTAAAATTTTAATTTATCTCGGAGTCTTTGTGGGTCCCATTTCAAGAAATTTGGATTAGAACAGTGTTTTATAAAGAGGCTCTCAGTAAATGGTTCGACAACCATCTCGCCGAGTGGATGACGAGCTATCTTCGTTTATATTTGCAGCGAGTTATCCATTTTCACATGGAATATTCCTTTTTTTTGCATGTCGATCACCACTTAGTTCAATGATCTCTTTTACTAATGCTCAACAACCACCCTCCAAGTTATTTATGGATCGTATTTTACGGTTATTTAAATACGTAACCCGACGATGTTATATCCATGTTTTGCATTGAGTTGATGAGACAACATGGCTTGTTGGGTTAAACTCCACACATCCAATATTGTTTGATTTGGTGATTTTCCACAATTTGAATCTGCATTCCTTCACTACCCTACTGACTCATTCCAACATGTCCACTTTACATTAACACCACCACCGATTAGATTATCATTTACTCCATAACCACCACGATGATGTGTTGGTCGAGTTCTCGCATTTTACATTTATTTACATTAGAATTTATTGGTGTGAAGGTTATGTTCCTATCTTACATATGGTTCAAATTCCAATACATTCACATTAATTCCCATGTTTTCAACTTAACCACATAGTTATTCATTTGTCATGATTTACATGTGAAATGGTTGTATAAAAATCTCACTCAATGATCTTACTTTGAAAGGAACAATAAGAAGATTGTTCCAAGCCGCGATCTCAGATGATAATAGCACACCACATTAGCTTTTCAAAACAAAAGAGCTAAAATACCATATATGGAAATCCATCATAATCCATAATGCTCAATACATTACAATTCAATGACTTGAATTATTCAATAAGAAAGATGTACATATAGGAGGAGGGAAGCGCAACTACTACCTAAATTAGTGGTGAAGAACTCCCACTAACGATCTTTGTAGTTAAGTTAACTCCAAAGATTAGTAAGATAACTCGACATAACTGAGAAGCTAACTCCACACAACTAGTACACTTAAGCAAGCTAACCCAACAAGTGTAGGGCTAACACAAGTGTAATAATTATCCTAATAAATAAATAAAAGGATAAATAATAACCTACACTAACACCCTCCCATAAGCATAGCTTAGGTGGGTGGAAAATAAGGTGGATCCTGACAACAAGGCTCTGATGAGGTACCCATGTCCAACAAGCTGGGAAAAATGGACACTGTAAGGTACCCAAAACTGGTAATAACAAAGTAGAGAGAAAAATCCTGCTGCAAGATATAGTCGAAGCTTGACTCCAAAAATGTGTATAATGCTAAAGAAGTTTGGTGCACACTATGGTCTAAATCCTTTCTCGATCATATAAATCAAAAACAATCGACACTGAAGGCTTCACCAAAATAGCTCTGTCATGCAAGGAGACCTCATCAATGGAGTGATATCGAAAGTGTAAAACAAACACCAAACATAATTTGATCAACTGCTACAAATAGGTGTGCCATGATCCAAGAACAACCAAGACAACAAGGCAAGGACATGAGATCCAAATAAATAGGAGTTCCACGATCTCGAGAAAATCTAAGGTAACAAGGTAAGGACATGAAACCCGAAGAAGCAATATCAACATGTAACAAAGCAAGGACACGAAACCCAAAGAATCAGTATCAACACCATACCCTCCCATACTACTGAATGGGTTGCCAAAATCAACTACTCGAACAACGACAAACTAACATTGGGCTCCACCGAATAGCTCCCAGTAAGAGAGACTATCAACATGCCAAAAGTGTTTAAAATATAGATCCAGAATATCTCAACAAAAAAGAGAGATATAAATGCATACACCCATAGATATATGAATGCAACACCCAAAATTTGAGGACGTCGGGCTCAACCGAAATTACGTCCATAAGAGATTACAACACCCTCCTAAATTGACACTTTATAATTGAGTGCATGTAAATATTACAATGAGTAAAAGTACCTTTTACATTTGAAATATTTGTATAAAAATCTCACCAATACGTAGATCTCGAAAAAATACACAATTTCAAACAAAAAGATCACCTTAATCAGAGCTTTACGAGATCAAAGTTATGAGCTCTAGAAGGTTTTGCTTTATTAAAATAATATTTTAATGTTGATCTTCTTTCCAAAAGGTACACGTGACACCCAAATGTTCAAAGGGTAGAAGAGTGCATCCACACGATATCTGAGACTTGTGACCAAAGGATAAAATCCTATGCCCAAAACCTAAAATATCCAAAGAATAAACCATTGCATCCGGAGGGTACACGTCGATATCGAATGGATTAAAGAATGCACCCAAATGGTACAGATCTGTTTTCTAGTGGATAAAAGATTGCATCCAAAACTGAAATATCCAGAGGGTAAAAGAATGTATCCCGGAAGGTACATGCTTTTATCGATGGATAAAAGAATGCACCCAGAGGGTATAGATCTCGCATCCGTGGATAAAAGATCGCATCTAAAACTGAAATATCCGAGAGGGTAAAAGACTACATCTAGAAGGTACACGCTTTTATCTAATGAATAAAAGAATGCACCCACAGGTACATATCTACGTCCAATGGATAAAAGATCGCATCCAAAATCGAAATATCTAGAGGGTAAAAGACTGCATCTGGAAAGGTACACGCTTTTATCCAATGGATAAAAGAATGCACCCAGAGGGTACAGATCTACGTCCAGTGGATAAAAGACTGCATCCAAAACCAAAATATCCAGAGGGTTAAAGAATGCATCTAGAAGGTACACGCTTATATCTAATGGATAAAAGAATGCACCCATGGTACAAATCTGCATCCAGATTTGACTGTCTCAAAACATGGTCAAGTTTACAGTGGATTCTAGGGTTTTGGCACCTTCCAAATCCAATGGCGCACTCTGTTTTACATAAAAATGCATGCTGAAAAAATTCTAACAAATTCCAAATACATGAAAATAATAAACCCTTGTTTGCAAAGAAAAACTTACTTGGATGTCTACATCATCTATCACTTTGATACCATGAAAGGAACGATAAGAAGATTGTTCCAAGCCGTGATCTCATATGATAATAGCACACCACATTAGATTTGCAAAATAGAAGAGCTAAAATACCATATATGGAAATCCATCATAATCCATAATGCTCAATACATTACAATACAATGACTTGAATTATTCAATAAGAAATATGTACATATAGGAGGAGGGAAGTGCAACTACTACCTAAATCAGTGGTGAATAACTCCCACTAACTTATTGGTAGTTAAGTTAACTCTAAAAGACTAGTAAGCTAACTTCACATAACTGAGAAGCTAACTCCACATAACTAGTACACCTAAGCAAGCTAACCCAACAAGTGTAGGGCTAACACAAGTGTAAGAATTATCCTAATAAATAAATAAAAGGATAAATAATAACCTACACTAACAATTTCCACGTTATTCGTTGACCTCTCTTTATTTACGTAACCACTCATCAACAAAAGGTGAGTTCCACATATTTTACATTTCTTCTTCTCTTATCCATCATAATTACTTGCCACGTCCAACATTGGTGGGCTCATCTTTGACTTGGTCCGATGATTTGAAGTTGTCACTTGCCACGTAGTAGCGAAATCCGAAGACATGAACTCCCAAACTCCAAATTTTGGAGTACGGGCTTCGGAGTTCTCCATCCATTCTCATCAAGACATCTAGGGCGAGTTCCAAACTTAAAACCTCTGAAATCCCAAAATGGGAAGGACCTCTGCAAATGTACTCCTCCCACTTGAAATGACTTCATGCCTCATCTCAACTGCTGAGCTCCAAACTTAGCTCGAACTACCTAATGCATTCTCACCTCTACCCTCACAAGATCATTTTTATTTCTAATGACTGAGTGAAATATTCATTATATGACTATTAGTTTGGTTTTAATTAAACTTAATTCTACTCCCTAAGCACCTGGTTCACGTCATTGAGTCAAGATACACCCAAATCTTCTTACAACGTCATTATCGAGTTGTCTCAATGACCTTCCTGCGAGTATTCTAAGCCATCAACTTGATCAACTTTCAATGACAACTCAATAGGAAACTGAGTTTCACCATGAGATCCTCTTCAACTTGAACTATACACTCTGCAATCTTCTGTGATACATTTTTATTTGAGCTCAGGATCAATCCATTCTACCTTTATTCATTCTTCTATCTAATTCAAATTTGATCCCTAGTCTCTTCATAAGCAAGACGCTCTAACTCCTTATCCCAAGCCTAGCACCTGAATTACATCTCGAGTATCTTATCCGATGTGTGAAGCCTGATAGTTAGCTGACCACAAAAACAAATTAATCTCATTTCTGACCCGTATTATTCTTGGCTTGAGATCTAATGATTCTTTCAACTCGAAAATTCCGAGAGACTCATTCAAATGTCACAAAGCATGCCCTTGATGCACTTACGTCTAGATAAGCTCATTTAATGAAATTTTCACCTCGAAAACATATCAACTCAATGCATAGTTGGTTCACACGATTCCAAGCTTAGCATTGGAGATCCCGAGTTGATCCTTCTGAGCCTTACGATGTCTTTTTCAATGACCAAGTGATTCTAATAGCTCACCCAATGCCTCATGTTTAGAGTGTGATCTTGACTCACTTGCTTCCCACTCTCGTCTTGGGATATCCACCATATTTTTAACTCACCCTACGTATCTCGGATGTGTGAGCCGTGTCATTGCCTCCACATCTGACTTATCCAAACTTTCTCTTAGCTTTACCCTGATGAGCTACCTCCTCAGGCTCGCAGCTCTACTCAAGCTCTACTAGCTTGACCTATAAATCTTGAGCTCACCAAACTTTTCCTTTACTTCTTGACTCAACATTATTCCACTCGAGTTCTAATTCGGCGAAATCCAAACTTCTCTCTTTTGTGCTATGGATTTCACCGCTTAAGCTCGTCATTAAAAGGATTGTCGAACTCCATTCTCTATTGAAACTATCTTAGTCTAGAATGCCTCAAGCTCACAAATTCCTTCTATCGTTGATGCCCTACAAGATCATATTTATGAGGCTACTCTCTCCTATGTTAACTCGGTAAGAACAAAATGACTCACTTCATCATAGTGGTGGATTAGGTGTCGAGCTTCCAACCTTTGTTAACTCAACCCAAGCTCATTTTTACGATCCAAGATCTCCAAACTATGTGTGTTCTAACTCCCTATTCACTATTTGTTTTCTTATCTTTTCTCTCACCGAGTTTCATGATCATCCTCCATCATACTCATTGTGTGCTCAAACTGAGCCCAAGATATGATCTCATCTAAGGAGTTTTACACCTTACACAATATCTCGACTCACCTGTAACTTGATGAACTATGCTATTTTTCACCCCTACTAAATAACTACATCTCAAACAAGCTATTTAGGAAAATCAATCACCATTCCCTGATAAAATCACTCAACCAACTCGCTTACACACTTGGAAAGCTAGTAAGTGAGCTACTTATCCCGATGCTTAGTCTAAGTCATTTATGCACATTTTCCTCATTTCCTTTAGAATTTTCAGGATTAATGAATCATGGGGAATTTAATTTTGTGCCTTTGCACCAATTACAATTGTTTATTTATTTTCTCTTATTTTGGAGTGGATGCGGGCCCACTGAAGGGACTATATCCACTCTAGAAACTTGAACCATATGAAGCTATGAATAAATACTCATTATGTGAACTTGATTTCTTCAATAGCTTATAGGTAATGATGGATTCAAAAATTGAAACATTTCATGGCCTATGGTAAGGTCTACAAGTTGATCAATTTTAGGAAGAGTGAAATCATATTTAAGGAAAGTGAGATTCGGATCTCTAAGTTGGTGAAAATGTGGAGCTTTCCTAAAGCCTTGGAAATGGGTAGGATATTGGAAACCCACTGTGGATAGTCAATAGGAATGATGAAGTTGGAAGAAAGGAGGGATAAAAAATCTTCTTTGACAAGGAGGGAAACTTGAGGATACATGAGGTGAGGCTTCTGTTAACCAAATTTCAGCGTTAGGAATGGTCATGATGTTATGGAGACAAATGGAAGGATTGATACCCATCATGTCAAAGTATGACAATGTGAATTATTGGCTATGTGAAGAGAGGAAAGTGGTGAAAGATTCGATCTTGGGTGTATCAAGGGATTGACCCACTTTGAGAATGTGGGGCTCTTGCGAGTCCCTATGTTAATTTCGATGGTAGATTCATTGAGGAGCAGATATGTATGGAAGTAAGGTCTTATAAAGATAGGAATCTTCTACCCCTATATAAGAAAGGATTGAGTTGTTGTCGAGTGTATAAACGAATGTCAATAGTTGGGAATCTTCCTCTACCATGTCTGGAAATCAAAGAGGGGGACTTAGTTTCATTTTCACATTGATAAGTTAGGTGTCCCAAGGTAAGGGTGGATATTTAAAAATAATCTAGATGAGATATGCATAGTGTTATCCATATTCATAACCTTGTAGGATGGGGAAGATGGAGGGTTGATGTCCATGAGAGCTAAAGATAGTGAAAGAGGGTCTACATATTGTAAATTATATCCCAACCTAAATTTTTCATAAGGTTTGTGAGATTCATTAATGACAAGGTCATGTATGCCTTATTCATAACATCCCATTCCAAATCCTCTCTAGGTGCAGCGATGAAGATAGGTGTAAGAAAATAATTTCTTGTAAATAAATTTGAATTCTTTGATGTATGGTTTAGTGTACGGTTGAGTGTCAATGTGTGAAGAATGGTGATCAATGCCACCATATATGAGATTAGTGCAAAGATGAGATGGACCAAAAGGAATGACATCCCCAACATTAGGTTGATACATTTATACTTTTATGGGTTTACAAATTATATGAGGTGTAGGAAGAGTGTTAAGTCTGAGAAGACAATACTCCCCTAGCATGAGTTGATCCATCACTTTGTTTAAAGATTCATCATTGGGGAGCTCGGATGCATAGATGGATGAGCTAGTGGATTCCTTAAAATAATCATGTGTGGGAATGAGAATGTCGATAATACGATACGCCATGTTACATGCTTTAAGGAGGATTATCTGTATGGAGAGTTAATATTTTCCCCTTATGCTCATACTTGATGCATCGATGGAGGGTGGAAGGAATGCAACGCATTACACAAATCCATGGTCATGTAAGTAGGATATTTTATTGAGACTCCCCTTATACAATATAGAAAACCTCATGGAGGAGTTTTTCACCAACACGAGATGGGAAGAATAATTGTGCCCAAAGTGGGGAAATAACATCATTGAAGGTGCAAATGACCACGGTAATTTTGTGAAAATGGGGTTAGGGAGCTTAAACTGATCAAAAGTCCGAGATGGTATAATTTTTATGTTAGCCCCATTTGAAATCATATAACGATGGATAAAATAATCATTTATACGCATAGTGATGAAGAGGGGAAGGTCATGTTATCCATGTGTGATGACAAGGATTTCAATATCGTCAAAAGATATGGAAGCGAAGAAGTGAGTGCTCTAACAAGCAATGAAAAGGGTTGAGCCTCGTCGTTAGGAATCGGGATACATTTAAGAGTTTCAGTGAGATCTTGCTTATGGTCTAGAAATCTTTAGATGAGATTATAAAGTGACATATTAACCAGGGCCTAATGGATTTGTTTCATAACACTCTTCTCGATAATTGTATCCCAAGGAGAAACTAAGATAATACCTTGGGCTTTGAGGAAAATGGGATTGAGTAGATTCTTTGGAAGGAGTAGTGACAACCACTTTGGATTTTGATTGAGTGGGTGGTTAGAATTCATGGGGATGAGAATGGGTTGTGACCCAAACAACATTAATGAAGAGAGGTGGACCCTCTTTAAGAGAATCCAAAGTTGGAGGAGGTATGGTTACATAAGTTTTGGATGAATGAGAAGATTTATATGTCGTGATAAATGAGGGTTGGCATGAAAATGGTAATTCGGTAGATAGAGGAATTTAGTCCCCTTCAATGAGAAGGTCATCCTCATTGATAATATTATGAATGATGGTTTGAAGGGATCCATAATGTTGAGTATCATGACCTAGTGCATGATGGTATGCACAAATAATATTGGAATCATACTATCAAGGTCGTGGGACATGTAGGTTCAAAGATATGATCAATGGAAGAGTGATTGTAGATGCTTGGAGTAAATGTTGAAATATTTCTGTGTAGGGACCAATGGTAGTTTTTAAAGTAGAGGCCATAGGTGGAGTGGATTTGAGGATGGTGGATGAAGGTAGAAGGGATAATTTATTTTGATGAGGCTTTATAGGGGCCTTTGATTCTACCTTGGGCGTTGAAGAAGAAGAGGATGATTGTGTCTTAGTCTCAATTTTGATGATTGGTGACTTAGATGGTTTGGATTCTGTTTTGACAATTGAGGGTGTAGATGATTTAGAAGGAAGGTCAGATTTGGAAGAAATATTAGATGACTTTGACTTGGATTTGTTGATAATGGGGATCTTGGATGAGGTTCCTAGCCATAAAATTGATGGAGATGCTTCCAAGAGTGATTATGTGACACTAAATTACTTACGAGGGTTAGATTTAGGAGGAAGCTCCAACGTTTTGTGTGGTGTTGTGAGTTATTTTTGGATGAGTATACAAAGGTTCTTATTCTTAGGTTGTGAGGATTTACCTTTGGCATGGATGATGACTATTTCAACTGGAAGGTCTATAGAAAAAAATCGTATGATGTGGATTGTGTCGTTGATTAGGATAAGTTAGGTGGAAGTGGTTTTGAATGATGCACTTGATGAGATATAAAGGGGTTGTAGATTGTGTAGATGTATGATTTGTAAATACATAGATGATTGGATTTGCATATGTGGTGAGAGTCTCATTTATAGTTGTATTTTTCAAAGTGGAGGATTCAAGAGGTGGTAGCGTTTATGTGGTCATAGATTCGGATGTTGATGTGGGTATAGCCATAGAAGTATATGTGTTTCATATTGGAGTAGGTGTAGATGTGTGAGATGAAGGCGTTGAGGTAGTTGTAGATAAAGGACTATATATGATGGATGAAGATGTGGGTGTTATGGATGGAAAATTGGGTATGGTTGAGTTTAATTTTGATGTCATAGTTGTATTCATAGTTTATGTGGATATGATAGGTGTAGATATTGATGAAGTTGTAAGGGAAGTGTTATGTTGAAATCATAGCACCCCCTGAATTATACGAGTTTGAGATGGGACATTTGGCATGATTGCATAACATGGAGCTATCCTGAGTGTGGGACATTGTGAAATGGGATAGCTCTCTAAAGAAGGTCGGTTCCTACTCCTAACCTACACACTAACTACTCCTAATGCAGGAAAACTACTAACTAATCCTAATCTAATACTTCCAAGAGGACAAGAAGAAAGATACATGGAATGAAAACCTACACTAAGAGTGGTGATACACCAAGAAAGGAGTGTTGATCACTTCCCCACCTACAAAACAATGGAATAGATGAACCTAGAAAGGGTGGACCTACACCACAAACTAAATTACATCCAATACATCATTCTTGAATGAGCACAACACACCAAAATCATGTAATAACCAAGGAAATGCACAGATTAAGCAAGCACAATGAAAGGTAAGATGAAGACAATAAACCATGAGAGGTTAAAGAGATCAACACAGACATAATATTATTTCTCCATATGGATATACAAAATACATTGTTGTAGCAGAAAGAGGCATGAAGCCATTACAGATCTTGAGAGGAAGGCTTGAAGCCCCAAGAATAATGGGGGCATGGGAGAGAAAATGAGAGAGAGATGAAAGAAAATCCAAAAAATACACTCCAGTCTCCTAAAAATCCATCATTTTCCTTGCACAAGTGATGGGAAAGATTTCCAAGCCCATACTCCATTGTAACTTGCTTGTTACGGAAGAAAAGAAGCCCATAACTCATAATTTTGGTAGGTGAGAAAATATAAACCACTCCTCTAAAATGGTGGACTCGTATTTCCCATTTGAAATATTTAACCTTACTAAAATTCCAAAAGTCTTATTTTGTACAAATTCGATCTCCCAAATCAACATTTATGGCCATCTCGAAGATGAGGGTGCCATCTTTAATAAATTCGATTTGTTGATCTACCTTTTTAGACTCGACCCTACATCGCACCCTCCGAAATATGAAATTTCAGACATTTGGGATTCTAAACTTCAAGTATTTTGACTTCGAGATCATCATCACTTTGTTCACCGACAAGTGTCGGCTCAAGATTTTTGAAATTTTGAAACCTTAAAGTCTGAAATTCAGCATTCGGTTTCCAACCTTTGTGCTTTTGGGGTTGTTGGGTTTCGGAGGTTTCGGGGTTTGGTTTTCGGGTTTTTGGGTTTCTGGGTTTCAAGGTTTTAGGGGTTTGGATTTTAGGGTTTTGGGTAATGTTCACTTCACTTGCACGGTTCATGAAACCTCCGAATCTCTAAAATTCCAAAGTCTGAAATTTGAACTTTGAGTTTCAAACATTTGTTCTCCCCCTTTTCGAGAATTCCTTCTATTGAGTCCCAAGTTCCTACATCATTGACTTCCGAACTTAGAGTTCACCCTAAAACCCCTAGCCCTTTTGGACTTCGGACTTTTGGGATTTTTGCTCATTTTTGCATTTCATGCGCAAGAACTCCGAATTGCTCAATCCTAGAAGTCTGAAATTTTTAATTTTAGGCCTTTGTGTTTTCCAAATTGATTTCTTGGCTCAAGACCTAAGCCTTCATTCCTTCCTTTCTTAGCCAACATGGCCCCCAACTTTGGAAAGTCCCTTTCGAGCTCTCCTCCATAGCTCAATGATTCCTACATTGCCAAATTTATATGTCTTTGGCTCAATGAGTCATTACTGACACGAACCTGACCCCTCGTGATCATTTCATGTCATTCTTTCTATGATTTGAGCCTCAACTTTCTAATGTAAGCTCCCATGGCTGAATCGATCCCTCCATTTTCTTTATGTGAGGTCATGTTTGTCCAATTTCACATGAGGGGAAAAATCTAATAACATGAAGATTTTGAAATAGGGGTAGATGCAATGGATAACAATGTGATGGGTATAGTTGATGGTGTTTGATTATAATCTATAGTATTAATTTTATGTGCGTTAGATTATTTTGATGTGGGGCTGGAATTTTATTATTAGGGGCATGATTAGGAAAGGGTTTTTAAAGATGTCAAGAGGTTGATTAGTTGGTGCATTAGGATTTTCCACTTGGAGGTCACCAGATTCTATGATTATTTAGATGAGCTATTTTAAAAATTAACACTTCTCAATGTAATGGTCGTGAACTTGATGATATTTATAGTAATGTTCCTCACGATACCATGCTATTTTGGGTCATGATTCGTCAAAAGATCATATGGGAGGAAGACAAATGAGATTGATTGCCATCAACTTGTAAAATATTACAATATAAGATTCCCTAAGAGAGGTATAGTTAGGAGGTGGTTTAGAAGCACCTTGTGGAGGATCTGTGTGAGAAGTGGATACAAAGGAAGATTTAACCACGATGGCATCATCGGAGTTCTTGTGTTTTTCACCATACATGGAGGATTTAGTGAACTCGGATTTAGGCTTGTTTGATTGTAGTTTAAGATGGCCTTTCTTAAGAATGCAAAGTTCAAGTTTGTGATCTATGGTAAATTCCTCTTCAAATGTTTTAAATGATTGGATTTAAAGAGTGGAGGATATATTATTTACAAAAAAACATGAGAAGAGTTCAATAAGATTACTTTGTGGAAGGTTGAATGATAGTTGATTAATGATGTCATGCCATCATGCAACAAATTCCGCTATAGATTCATCATCATATTGTATAATGGCATAGAGGTCAGTGATTATGATCTTACGCGTAATGTTGATTGAGAAATGTTCTAGGAATAATTGCATGATTTTGGTAAATGAGAACAATGAATGTTGTGAGATGTCATTATACCGAGTCCAATGTGGGTCATGCTTAATGACATGGGGAACATGTGAAGCTTCAAGTATTTATCGTGGGTGATAAGGTAACATGTATTTTTGAAGGCACGAATATGTTGTTGAGGGTCCTCCTTGCTATTGAACTTAGAAAATTTTAGCATTTCCCAATGAGGAGGATAATATTTCATGGGGACAAGGGATTGATTGGTTCGTTATAGATTTTCTCATATGATAACATGGTTTTAGACCCCAAGGTGGTGGTTTCAATATTATCCATTCTACTCAATAATGCCTACATGGGATCATTGGATGGATGGGGTTATGAAGTTGAAGGATGAGATTGTGATGCATAAGAGGTGGATGGGTTGTGTTGTTGATAAGTTTGATATGTTTGAGGATGTGTGGGTGTTTGTGGAAGAGGTTGGGATGTAATTAAGGGGTTGTGATTAAATGGGTTGTGATAAAAGTTGTTGTTGTTGAGAAAAGGATTGTGGGAAGATTGCTTAGATTGTGTTGGATGTTGAGAAATGGGGACATTTAGTTGGCTTACTATGGGATGAGTTGGGATATAAATAATGGGTAGTTCAAATACTTGAGTTATTTGAGTGGGAAACATGTTGTGATAAGCACCTCAAGAGGTTGTTGGTTGGTTTGAGTTGAATCATATTGGTGAGGTTGTGAAGTTATCACATTGGCATGGACATGGGAAGTGGATATAAGACATAATGTTGAATTACATTGTTTAGATATGGGAGGAAGAAAGTGTGACTCTTGAGATGAATTAATGGGGGCACAGGTGACCGTAGTAGATGATAAGGTAAAGGGGATATAAGAAGTGATAGTAGTGTTGACATGAGGAAAGATAGGGAGGATGGGGACCACCAATTGAGTGATTTGATTATTTTGAGGGATTGAAGAATAAGGTTGATTAGGAGCAAGTGCATGTTGGTCCATGCAAGCTCATTCATAGCTTGAAGGAAGAAGACAACAAGTTGTGATGTGAGGACCTACGTAAATTCAAGATTAGAATGGTAAGCATAAATTTTTTACAAGGGAGGTTCGTCAATGGGAAGGTTGGTGATCTTGCAAAGAATATATTCATGTAGGAAAACCATATTATAATTGATGATCTCCTAGAACTCCCCAGACCCATGAGGGATGAGAGGAGGCCCAGAAGCATCGTTATAGGTGGAAGAAGGGGGTGTTTCTGATCTAGATGGAATGGATTGATGAACAAGGAAGGGATTAGTTTTTACATGAGTGTTAGATTGATAAATGGAATTTCTTAAAGAGGAGGAATGGAAACACTGGGTTGAGTAACCGTGGAAGAGGTGATCAAAGGAATGGATGTAACGATGGAAATTGATGAGATTTGTTGAAAGGAAGTGATAGTGGACATAGGAATGTTAGTAGATGAAATGTTTTATTCCTCTTTTTTTTTGGGATATTGTAATAAATGGCATGAAATAAACAAGAAAATAAAATTATGTTAATTTGTAATTAACGCAATCTAGTCAAGCAACAAATTTTTGATTATATTGATTATTAGAGATGTGAAAAGAAATTGAAAATGGGCTTGAAGGGATCCTAGGCAATGGAAATCTATTGATGGTTTCAAGTATTTTTATTGGAGTCCTTGATATACCCAAAGCTACATGTGGCATGAATATGTGATGTATACTAGTACGGTACTTGGTATTGGGTCCTACGCCCTCACTTCACGGTCCCACGGTGTGAGGAGTCGGTGCTTAGTAAATATACCCGAGTAGACAAAAAAAAATTTAATGCGGCCAAAACATCATAGTGGATTTCCTATTGGGTAATGAAATCCCAATAGTTCCACCTGGAGTAAGTGTTTATATGTGTAAATTTATTTGTGTGTTTTAGGATGTGTGTGATGAAGGTGCATGAAAAGTGTTAAACCCCCTAGTTAAACTATATTTCCAAGCAAGTATGAAAATGGTTATTTTTAGATAAAAAATGAAGTGTGTAGATTGGATGAGAGTAACATACAAGTGATACAATGTGATAAAAGAAAGAGATGGGAAATAAAAACAAGGAATACTTGGATAACTATTTTCCTTTTTATCTAAATTTTTAATTTCTAAGCGAGTAAGAAAAATCCAATCCAAGCAACATGATCCAACGTATGCAAGCAAAGAAGAGATAAATTCTCCTTTCTACAAGGTTAGTAGAAAATGGATGAAAGGAGATGAAAATGAAATAAAAATAACAAGACTCGCCAAAGAATGGTGGGTCCCACCAGTGTCATGCCAGGGACGTTGACCAAATTCCTCATGATTTCTCATATTAGTGAAACAATACTAAAGAAAATAAGTAAATACAAATATGTGAGGGTTTAAGGTACCTCGAGATGTGATTAGAATGTGAACGGAGAAAACAAAAATATCCTTCTCCGCAGATGAGCTAAGTGACCTACAAATCAAAGGAAACTCAACATAAGATGGATCAGTAGATGGATGGGAGGGTTTCCTAAAAATTCACTCCCGAGAAGTAAGAACTTCATAGGATGGATGTCAACCCTCATTTTGATAAAGATATGATAAAATCATATATTGATAAATTGGATGTAGTAGAATCTAAACCAAAACAAAAGTTGAAATGCTAGATATAAGATAGAAAATGTAGATATGATCTAAACAGAGCCAAAATAAATCAAACCTAGGTGGGTTAACGGTGAACCAAGATTGTAGAGGGCCATTCGATGGTGAATAGGGTAGATCAACTAGAAAAATGATGTAAAATGCAGATCATGAAGGCTCCTTAGGAAAATTTACAACTAATGATACACCGAGATGACAAAGGGAACTGTAAGAGACCTAAGACAAGATCTAATAGAAAGGATGCAAGAAATTTATGGAAACTAAGGATGAGTTTAATAAAGATAGATCTAGTTGACAATGACCAAGATGAGTCGATGGTGACTGGGATCGACATAACTAATCTCGGATGGCGAGAGATACATAATGATAGGATCTAAATGCTAGATGGATGTAGAAATAGAAAGATGATGATTGGTGATCTAAATTACAGAGAAGTTGATAGAAAACATGCTAAGTGAAAGGCGGTTGGGACTAATCTAAACTTTACAAAATTTATGGGTTGAAATGAAGACTGTAAATAATAAATGAAGGTCAGGAATGACTCAATGAGAGTTGAGCTCACAAGATAATGATATGTTAAAAAGAGGTCCCAGCATGCAATGATAAAATAGGGACTTAAATCTCCCAAATAAGGTCACAAGATCTCCAAGAAAGCTTCAACATGATTTTATCACCTTCGAGAGAAAGTGACAAATGAAAGAAAGATCACAAGAAATCTTCAAGACTCCAAAATTGCATCCTGAGAAAAGAGGGGTAACAACATTTTTATAGGGTCATAAACAACTCGGATGGGTTACCGCTAATCATGGGGATTTTTATTTGGGTTGTGGGAAGATTACAATCTTGAGGAAAATATTCGATAAGAGGTGGGATTAGGTTTAGAAGTATTAGGATGAATTAGGGATTCATATGATGCATAAATGGGTAGGTGGATGGTGGAAAATATTAAATAAAGGCCATGGAGAGGTGAAAACATTAAATGGGGGCCTAGAAAGGATAAAATGGAGGATTTAAGAAGAGGAAATAAATTAAATGGGAGTTTATAATTAACTAAACATGATTAGGGATGAATAATAATAGATGAATTAATTATGGGAAATAATGATAGGGTGGGATGAAATGATTTTAGAAGGGAAGATGTAAATTTGAAAGGGAAGAGAGGTATGTATGAAATAGAAGATGGAGATCAAACACGGGGGTGAGGGGTAGTGATACCAAAAATTGGTGTCTACAACATGATTACACATTATTGTAATTTATTGTTAGCTTTAAATTTAGATTTTAACATTCATTTTTATTTTGTCATGTAACTTTTGTAACCTATAAGAATTGTCTTAACATGGTTAGCAAAAACACTGACATAGAAATATCCTACGACTAAATTTTTTTCATATATATAATTTTTCATGCATAATTAATTTAAAAACTTATACACAATAATAAAGGGTAATAAATACAAATGCATACCAATGTGGTTTCATTTCATTTTCAAGCTAGAGAGATAGAGAGAGAAGATATAAAAACACCATATTTCCCACAAGCAATTTTCACAAAACAAGTGACATAATAGAGTTCAATACAAGTCATGTCCTAATGTCTACAAGTTTTCTAATAGTTATTCGGCTAGGTGGAGGTCCCACAACAATTCTTTTGTTATTGCTGCAAGTTTATGAAAACAACAAATTTAGTCAAAGTGGCTTAGAAAATGAGTTAAAAATCCAATTTCTGAGACTCAAACACACCATGCATCAATTTCCATCTACTCTTCTAGTAGACACCAATTTTTGTATCCCTTTTCCCTCATCCCGCATTTTCTCCCCTTTTTTTTCCTCCCGCACATACTCACCTTTCTTCCCATTTAAAATTCTTATTTCCCTCCTCAAATCACATTTATTCCCATAACATCGTCTTAACCCCATTTTAATCATACCATCATTTGTATTCCCTAACCTAATTTTAATCATATTTAATTACCCCTAAATCATCCCCTAATCTTATTTATCCTCCCTAAACACCCCTTTTATCATCCCTAGGTCCCCAACCACCTTCATTTAATGTGTTCTTATCTCCCAACTACCTTTTATCATCCCAAGACAACCCTAACCCGCATTAACCACCTAAAACCCTAATTTCACCTCATAAGGGCTCTTTGCATCAAGATAATCACATCTCCACCACCTAGATCGTCGGTCCCACCGCGATCCACGATGACCCATGCAAGTCGCTATTGGTGTTATAAATGCACCCATACCCCTCCTCTCTTGAGGATGTAATTTTGAGATCTCGAATTTATTTATAATTTTTCTATGATTATCTCCTCCTTGGAGTTTTTGTTATCATCTTGAAGCTACTTTGAAGCCCTTGCATTCTACTCTTGAATATCTAAGATATTTGAAGCTTGTTTGAATATCTTTTATCATCTCATCATCATTGTGCATCAACATTACAAGTTTATCAATTGCCTTTGATCTATTTCATTGCCTCATCTTTCTTTCATCCCCTTCATCCTTTTTTCCATAGTTTTCCCTTATCAAACCCTAGATCCCTTCCCAATCACCTTGACTCTTCACAGGTCTTCATCAACACAATATGTGCCTATTTTATTATTTTTCATCCACCCCTTATATTTTATATTTTCAAATCCCTCTAGATTCCATATCCTTCAATCTTTCCATTCTACACACCTACAAATTTAGATCTCATCCTCATCATATTTAGTTTTCGTTGATCCAATCTGGTTAGAGTCAACCCTCTCTCAATCTACCCTATTTTAAGTTACCTACTTCATCTTCAGTTTGTCCTGTTTCTTCCCCGAGTATCCAAAACTATCTTCTTCTCTAATCTATCTATATAGAGGCCAAGATATATCATGCCGCTTCAATGAAAATCGATATAGCTCGGTCACCATCAACTATATCAAAATTTATCACATTCATCATCAAATCCAAAAAAATTCTTACATCCTTTTTGTCCAAAATCATATCCAAATATTTTTTGCAACATCATCTCAAAGATCATCATCATTCTCGAGTCAGCTTTATATTCCTTTAGATATTCCCTTTTCTTGATGTTTGACTCATTCTATAGTAGTCTCCATTGATCGTGGCCCTCAATCTCGGGTTGTCATTAACTCGTTCAATTTTTGTTTACTTTAGCATTTACTATAATTAGATCTGCATCTTGTCTTATCTAGCACATTTTAGCTTTTCTATTTGAGTTGATTCAATTGCATCTTATCATTATCATTTTATTTATCTTTTATCAAAAATTAGGTTGTAATCTATCTTAGTAATTTTTCACTTATCAAGATGACATTGTCAAAAACCCCACCCTCCTATCTACTAATCAGTTTCTTTATTGAGTGTCTCTTTGTTGTGCGGAGTTACTGAGCTTGTTGCAGTATGATCTTTCTTTTATGCTCATATCCATCATCATCTCAAATAGAGGTAGCCTCGAGAACCATATCATTATTGGAGTTTCTTGTTTTCTTTGTTACCATTTCACTAATCTGAAATAGGAAGAAAATTTTATCATCATTCGAGGACACCTAGTGGGACCCACCCTTATTTGGTGATTTATTTCATTTTTTTCATTTCCATTTTCCATTTCTCTCTTTCTACTAACCTTACAGGTGGGAGATTCATTTTCTTGTGTGGTGGATTTCTTGCTTGGATCAATAACACATTTACTTAAAATAAGATAAAAAGGAAAATAGATTTATCTAGAATTCTTCATTTTTCCCTATTTTCTCTTTTCGCATATATCTCCCTTATTCTTCTACTTGATTTCATCAAATTCCACATTTCGATTTAGGACTTAAAAACAACCTCTTCATAATTTCTTGACAACATAGTCTAATTAGGAGGTTAATTTTATGCATTCACTTCTTCGAGACGCATTCAAAACTCACAAATCAATTTACACATCTTAAGTATATTCTACTAGGTGGAACTATTTAGAATTCGTCACCCAATAAGAAATTCACTTTGCATTGTTTTGCCATTTTATAAAAAATTTTTGAATATCGGTATATTAGCTATGTGCTTGACACCCTTATCGCTATGGTACATAAAGTGTCGGGGTAGGCCCCAATATCAGGCTCCATCTTGGTAGTCATCATAGATGTGAGCTTCATTTACCTTCATGTATATCAGGATTTCATCCAAAACAACCTAAAACCATCCTTAGTTTGGTTATTTCCTAGGTTCCCTTTGAGCTCAATTCTTTTTATTTTTCACATCTTCTAATAATCAACCCGATTAAAACTTTGTTTTGTGACTTACTTGAAGTATTTAAAAATCAGCATAGTTTCTTTTTTATTTTTTGTTTCATGTCCATTATTACACGTTCTCAAGCAAGAAAAATGGAACAAACCATGTCATCCAACAACATTCATACTTCCATTAATGCTTCCCAACAAAATTTATTTATTTTTATCATTTCTTCCACCCCTTGGTCATTTTCTCTATAGTTACCCATACTACTATTTCTATTTCTCCTCTTCAAGAGTCTCAAACTATTCAAACTAACACCCATATTGAAACCAATTCCTTTCTTTATCATCCCTCTATCCCATCTAGACTTGCTACACCCCCATCCACCACTTTTATGGGAGAATTTGGGCCTCCTACCATCCCTTGTGGGTGCATGGAGTTCCAAGATCTCCTTAATTCTAACCTCATATCTCTCCATGATTACCTTGCTAGGAAGGCCACCCACCTTCCCATCGATGGTCCTCCTCTTCAAAAAATGTATCCTTATCCCTCTCATTCTAGTCCACAGAGGCACTTACCTTATATCTTGTTGTCTTCTTCCTTCCTAGAGCTATGAACTATCTTTCAATGGTGCAATCTGAACTTGGCTCCCATCAATATTCCTCTACAATCCCCTAAGCCCATCAAACCACTTAATCGGTGGTGCCCATTCCACCGAACTTACCTCGTATCAACATTATCCCTACTTCTTTTGTCCCCATCACTTATTCGTCCACCATTGTTATTAGTGCCCCTAGCAAAACTTCACAAGAGTCTCATTTACTTATTCTTCCACCCGAAAAACATGATCATACTTCACTCCCTATATGTACATCCCATATCCATGCAAACTTCATCACCTCACAACCCCATCCTTTTGAATCAACCCAAACTCATCAATTTCCCCTTCGAAGTGTATTTTGTCACATCTTCCCAATCAATCTATTCAAACATATCAACCAAACTATACTTATATCCTAACTCATCCCATACAAAATCAATCTAATATCCCATCTCTCAATAAACACTCGAAAACCTACCCATCTCATTACATTTGTATCTCATAACAAAAAACTATATCCCAACCTATTCAATCTCAACCATTCAACTATCTCCTCCCTATCAACCACCTCCACAAACACCTACTCATCCTCAATCATATCAATATCATCCTGTAACCTAACCCATCCACTTCTTATATCCCATAACCTCATCCTTTAATATCTCATCCCCACACATCCAATGACCCTATGCACGCTTTACTAAGTAGAATGGCCAATCTTGAAGCCACTACTTTGGGGTCTAAAACCACCTTCTCCTATGAACATATTTGCAAATGACCCTATCAACCCATCCATTACCATAAATCCTTATACTCCACATTGGGAGATTACGAAATTTTCCAAATTTAACAATAAGGAGTACCCACAACAACATCTTCATTCTTTAGGCACACATGTTACCTTATTCATCACGACCAATATCTTATGCTCTATACCTTCCCCATGTCGTTTCTCAGACCCACTTTGGAATGGTAAAATGGTATCCCTGAACATTATTTATTCTCCTTCACCCAACTCAGACGACATTTCCTAAAAAAAATTTTTATTAACATTGTGCATAAAATCACCATTACAAACCTCTATGCCATTAGAAAATTTGATGATGAATCTATCACGATTTCATCACAATATGGTGTTGCATAATAAATCAATTGTTTTTCTCCCTTCCATACACTGGTCTAATTGAACTATTTGTGTGGTCTTGTGTAAAGAATATTTCCTCCACTCTTCATATACAATCATTCCAAACCTTTGAAGAGGAATTCACCATGGCTCATAAACTTGAACTTTGTGTCCTTGAGCAAGGCCATCTCAAACTTCGATCCAACAAACCAAAACCTGAATTCACCAAGTAATCTACGCATAATGAAAATTTTAAAAATGCACCTAATACTATCATAGTCAAGTCTTCATCCGTATCTACATCCCACACCAAGCCTCCACAAAGGGATCCAAAACCAAACCATTATTATACTCCCTTGGAGAATCATACCACTCTATCTTTGATAAATTAATGGTTTTGCATCTCATCTAACTCCCCTATCCAACTCATTGATGACTCGTAACCCAAACCTGCATGGTATCGCGAGGATCACTATTTTAAATATCACCAAGTTTGTGGTCACGACATTTAAAAGTGTTCCACATTCAAATACCTTATACAAAGGTTCATAGATCATGGTGACCTTCAATAGGATAATCCCAATACACCTCCCAATCAATCTCTAGATTTTTTTAAGCAAACTTTTCTTGACCATGCACAAAATAATCAAACAACTCCGCCCACATCTCAAGCACCAAACACCCATACCATCAACACTCTAAGTCATGAATCAACATCACCACCTACACCCATCATCCCTTCATCCACTGAACTCATGCCTACTTCGACCTCTTCCCCTTCATCTACAGTCCTATCTACATCTATAACGACCTCTACATCCATTCCATCTACATCTACTTTATCCATGGTTATTGCACACCCACCTACTTCAATCACATCCACTTCTCCATCCATCTCTACACCTACTACATCCACGACTATTATATCTATTTCTCTACCTACATCTAATCCAACATCTAACCCAATGTCCTCATCACACATCTCTATATTTATATATTCTTCCATCCCCTACCTTTAACCACATCCACAATTATAATCATTCCTACATCAACATACGAATCCACCAAGCAAACATCCCCTCTTGATACAATCACAAGTGGCACTGTCACCTCATCCACACTTTCAACAATTATGACCATACCCACATTAACATACAAATACATGTCCATGTTCATTTCATCCCTCAAAGGATCTACTACAGAAATCCTCACTTAGTACAACCACAAATGATGTTCCTACCCCATCCAAATCATCAATAAGTCCAATCACTCCTACACCAACACCCCCAAGACCCATGTAATATGTAACTCCTTCCAATATCCTCAAATGTGTCATCCAAAAAACACTTCCATCTTCAATACCCACATCTACAACAAAACCTACATCATATAGGTTTTCCTTGAAAAACCCTAGTTGAAATCATCGTCATTCTTGCAAAGGAAATTCCTAATAAAAAATCCAAGAACATTGGCATCACTACTCATAAATCCCTTACCCATTCACACAAAAATTTGGTGCTCCCTCTTCCTAAATCCCATCATTCCAAATAATCTAATGTCTCTTCATCAATCCTAGGTGCACCTCCATCCATCTTGGGGCCAGCCCCTTCATCCACATCCCCTATCATCAATAAATCCAAATCAAAACCATCCACTCCTCCTTTCAAATCAAAATCTAAATTGAAACCATCCAAAATCCTATCATTAATAAATCAGAATCAAGACCATCCAATCCCCTCTCTAAATCTAAGTCTGAATCACAATCACCCACTTCATCTTCCAAGTCCAAATCAGAATCAAAGGCTCCCACAAAGCCTCATCAAACCAAAGCACCCCTCTTACCTTCATCTACCACTCTCAAATCCACTTCATCCACAACCCCTTCTTCAAATACCCCCATCAGGTCCTATACATAAACATTTCAATGCATCCTTAAAGCATCTACAATCACCCTTCCCCATCAAATATTTCGATTCAAGGGGGCCAAAACCTCATGGTTTGATTCTACTATCATATATGCTTATCATTGTACTCTGACATGACACTAAATATTTTAAGGCCCTTCAAACTCTCATCCATAATATTATAGAAGAATATGACTTTCTCATCAACGAAGATCATCCTCTTTGATCTACTAGTTCATTCACCTCCCCTCATAGTTCTCCAATCAAAGCCTCATCACCCAAGACTTATAAATCTTCTTCTCCATCCAGAACTTTTTTTCATCCCTCCTCTAAATACTACTTCTCCCAAATAAGGCCCCCCTCTTTTCATCAATGTTGTTTAGATCACCAGTCATCCATTCCCCCATGATTATCAACCACCTTCTCAATATAAACCAAATTTTTATCATCACTCCCTCAAGTGAGCCCTTTCCTTCCCCTTATTCATCAAAATCCAATGTATCCATCTTAGCTTCCCCATGACCTACTACCATTGAACAAAGTTTTTGATGCAACTCCATCAAGCCCTAGTAAATATGTCATTTTATAAGCTCATCCACAACTACCCCAATCATAGACAAGGTCTCATAAAAATCTTCAACGTATCCCTTTCTCTAGCGATGAGGCTTAACCTTTTGCGGCCCTTATTGGAGCACTCATATATTTTTCATCATATCTTTTGATGACTAAAATTATTTACATCTCACACTGAAGATTGTTATCTCGTAAAATTGACAAGGGCAATTTTACCGATAACCGTACCAAAATTTTGTTTCGAGCCCTCATTAGGGATCCTTCGCGTTCGAAATATTGTAAAATCCCTTCCCGGGAAATTCAGTTTTTGGACTTAGTCTTTTTGAGCCTTTTTGGCTGGGCGCATGGTTTTGCCTTGCGGCATCAATTTTTGATGCGCCTCCTTAAAAGCCTTTGGCGCATGGTTTTTCATGTTATCACGCTTCTCGGTGCGCCAAAGGCGCATATAGTCTCCATATTACACCAAGGTTTGGTGCGCCAAAGGCGCACATAGCTTCGTGTCGACTGAACTCATTTGGTGCGCTCTTTCTCTGGACATCAATTACTTCCATGCGCCTGAAAAGGGCGCACGCTTTACAATGTGTGACTATTTCCATGCGCCATTTCAAAAGTTGGTGGCACATTAATGACAGTTTTTCTATATATACCCGTGCCCGCCATGTCATTTTCATTCCATTTTGACAAGCACGTGATCGCTCTGGATTTGTCATTTCTCACTTGCCGCCGCTGTTTGCTCGTGGACCCACTCGCCACAAATTTTCGATATATATTCGAGGTAGGTGGTTCTCCTGGTTTGTTTTTGAAAGCTTTCACGTTCTTGGTCTGTGTTTTCTCTCCCTCGAGCTTATTTGTTTGACGGGTCTGATTGTTGCTTGCGTGGTCTGTCTCTTTAGTGACTAGTCGGTCTTAAATGAAATTTGTTGGGTTTGTTTTCTCCCCTGTCTTGTCAGTTTGAATTTTCTTCCTCCTCTCCTTCCCTCTTTCCGGATTTGTTGGAAAAAGGGGGGTGGTTTTGCATCAGCGCCATCTGAGATCCTCTTTATAAAAGCCTTGTTATACCAAGCCTCCTTTCGAGTTGAGGACAGAGTTGAAAAATGATTAAATGATTAAGTGTTTTCCATGGCGCACTGTTGCGTCATGTTGCAATCAAGACAGTCGCGCCCCTCGGCGCATCTATCAGCCCTGTAACATGTTCAAAACCCGCGCCTCCTTTAAACCTTTGCGCGCGCTTTCTCATGATGCTACATCATGTTTCCATGCGCGAAAGCGCACCTAGCCCTCATGTAACATGAAACTTTATTTGCATAAGTATAAAAAGCTAGATAAGGCGCGGGCGCATCCTCCATTGCGGTAACATAATGTTGTGTAGACCTTTCATGCGCCGTGCCATATTCCCTTGGCGCACCATTTATTAATGTTACACAATCTTCCCATGCGCCAAAGGGCGCACCGAACCTCAAAGTAACATGCATTTCCTGTGCGCCCTTCTATAAAATGCAGTCTGCTTCGTTTATGCGCCCTGGGCCTTTAAATCTCTAATTCTTTCTTCTGCTAGCGTTCCAATGGAAAATCAAATGACTAATTCAACTTTCCTGGATTGGGTTTCGCTCCTTCTACATGCAGATCATCAGATAAGCCTTGAAGAACACATGTCTACGTCAAGCAAGAGACCCGCTAAACCAAGAGGAAAGGCTAAACTGACTGAAGAAGAAATGAAGTATAAATACCAAAGGGTCAGAATGCCCGAATCACAGGCAGAGTGCAATATGGATGTCAGGGACTCTGAATTGGGTCACATTGACATGGAAGAATTCTGGGTAAGAACTCAGAAAGTGACAAGAAGTCCATGGATGGACAAGCTAATAGGCAGTGCCCTGCACTGCACTTTGCAGGGGAATCCTGTCGTATTGTGAATAACGAGTTTATGATGGTTGTTGCACAATCCTTCAACAAAGACACAAGATGTGTCGAGAATAGCAATAGGAGCGAGGTAGTTATAAACCTTATTGCCCGTCGCTTTGAGTTAATGCTTGCATCCCTCACCACCGGAACTATGTGGGCTGGCAGCTTGCAAGAATGCATCAGGCTTGGGAGGACAACGAGGACCAAGGTACGGTTAATGAATGAGGTCTACCTCAAGAATAAGAAGGTAGTGACCGGTGGCCTCAAACTATCCACCAGGAGTGATTTCTCGAGGAACTCGGTGATCAATCACCTTCTGAGCGAGAGTCTTCGGTCTTTCTGGATGCTCACTACTTCCCATAAGTGGATGCTGCGGTACTGAAACAATGAATAAAAATCGCCCGATCGTCAGCGTTTACCTGTGGGGGAGATAATAAGCAGCACTATATCCGAGCAACTGCAACAGTTCGCTACGATCGGAGTATTCCACATGAACTCCTCACGTCGTTTGCTATGCTGCCGCATTGAAAAGAGATTATCGAGGCTGCACGAAGTGGAACTTGGCCTCGGGCCAAAATATATGAATACTATCGAAAGAGCTGAAGGTGAGGAACGGATCCAACACTTCGCTAAGATCAATGATGTTTTCTTCTACCACATCATGTGCATGTTGCGCCTAACTTAGCTCATGGCATACGACCAAGAATACAGTGACAGCAGTGGAGAAGTGGGGGGCCTTGTTCACCCAGTTTCCCACATTCACCTATCTGAGGGCGGTCAACTTTTTGGGCGAACCAACCAGGTTGCCAAGGTATGCTGGACCAAAGCTGATTTTATTGGAATTATCAAGACAGCTCGTCACATACCATGAAAAGTGCCTCAAGAGAAAGAAGGGCGGAACTCCTTTCCCCCTCACAGTAGGCCGTTACACATGCTCCAGCTATCACAAGGCGAAGGAGATGTTTGCTGAGCTAGAATTGCTCAACCTGAAGCATGATTTCCCAGCAAGGCCTACATTCGACCCAAGGGGCTGCTTGCCAAGGGCTAAGCTTGATCCGATCCATGTCCCTCAAATTGAGGACATTTACATCGACGTCATCCATGAGGTAGAACTCAGAAGAAAGGATCACTCTCGCTTGGCATTAACAGAAATCATCCATTACGGAGTGGCCATTGTCCCAAAAGGCTTCCAAACCACGGAAGACGAAGTAGACAAAGTGTATAATGACACAGAAGGGGATGATTGGCCCTTCCCGGACATTGACAGAAGCAAGGCTCCTCAGACAATTGAGGAGAGGGTCAAGGAGACTATGCGGAGAACAGAGCATTGGTGCCGCATGAATGGGTTAATCTACCTCGGTGTAGATTTTACAACTTCTCCTTTGGGTAGTGCACCTCCAAGGTCAAAGAAGCAGCTAAAAGGCAAAGCTGCGGAAGGTGAGCCTAGCACCATTCAGGAGGAAGCCCCTGAAAGTCCTCTTCCTTCAGAGCCTGAACAAGTAATAACTCTGGATTCGCTTGAGAGAAGGAATTGGCAGAGGATAGTCTATACGCCCATCCACCTGGGATGTCGGCATCGCTTCTGAACTTCGAGAGGTCCCTTATATCCCTTCTTCTTCTCTTCCTCCCCTTCCTCGGATGTCGACAACCACTCCTTTGGTTGTGTCCTCTCCCCCTTCTTCTACTCTCTCCCCTGCCTCTTCGTCCATCTTCTCCTCTCTCGCTGATTTGTCTTCCTCCATTTCTTCCCTCATTTCCGGGCTCCCTTCCCTTCCCATGTCTTCTGCAGCTGCGGTTTCCCTTCCTCCCGTGGGCATGTCTTCGGCTATTCTTTCAATGCCGCCGCCGCGTGTCTCCACGTTCTTCCCCTCTTCTACCGTTGCTGCCTCCCCCTCTGTCTCTGGTCCTTCTTCAATAGGACCAGCTTGGATCTCTCAGCAGCTGAGCCAACCAAAGAGGAAAGTCCCCATCGCTCCGATGGACTTTTGATCATTCCGCTAAAGGAGAAAAGAAGCACAAGCGGTTACACGCTTCTCAAAGAGCGCTGCGAGGAGAGAGTCATGGAAATTGCCTACCCCGATCCCACCAAAGAGAAAGAAGATCTCGTCTCCGTGAGATTTCACAGGTGACTCCAAGTCACAATAGGAACATCTTACGAAAATCTCCGGGGAGCTCTTTCCGCATGATTGATGCACTCTGCGAAAAGCTTCGAAACAAAGGAAGAAAAGGCTACTGAAGGAAGCGAAAATACCACTTCTTCAAGCCCTACGAAGATGGGAAGTGCACCTCCCACAACCTGCCGCCGAGACTCTGAGCTGCTCGGTCGGGAGAAGATCAATGAATATTCAAAGATCGGCGAGCAGGGTATGGTTGTTTCTGCTTGGAGGAGCCAGATCCTCAAGGATAGTGAAAAGGTGATCGCCGAGTATATCGGTTTGTGCACCGAACATCGAGAAGGCGAATAAGGAACTCCAAGCATTAGCAAGTCGGTATGATCGAAAGAGCTCGAGCATGGACTCCAACACGAGGCCTTCCAACAAATGTTCGATTGTTGGTCAAGATTTGGTCAAGTTCGGAGTATTCGGTCATCCAAGGACCCTCAACAAGACCATGTCCACTCTGGACTATCGGATAGATCAGCTCGAATTTGTGTTAGAGAAGATAGACAAGGTGAAGGAAGAGGCCCTGGATGCGATGCACCAAATGGAGAAGATTGTTCTATCTATGACTCCAGGGTTGCTCACTCCTTCCCTCACCTTGAGATCAGCTGATGATACTATCCGAATTTTCAAGGAGATAGCTTCTCAAGGGACAGGGCCAGAAGTCACGTTTGACATCGAATCCATCAATAACCTACTGGCCTGTAGGGACTTCATCGGATCCCTAATCGAGGCGGGTAAAGATTATTCCAAACTCCTAAAAGCTCATTGTGATGAGCGGGAGACTTGCAAGGTCAATCGGGCAACGGCACGAGGATCCATCACAAGATCAATTTGCGCCAATGATCGGCAAGTTCTTGGAATACCGCGCTCAGCTTCCACATCTCATCTCCTCGATCGATCGGCTTGAAGCGAACCCCTTTTAGGCCACGGGATGATGATGATGAATAGCTTCTTCTTCTTCTTCTTCTTCTTCTTCTCCTCTCTATTCTCCGACTTTCTTTCCGTAATATCTGAAGTAGGTTGGCACCAATGATGACATCATCCATGTTGCATCATGGGATGATGTCATCCATCCAAGTTGTCAAAGTCAACATGACTTTTAGATATTTTGTAAATATCTTTGTAAATAAGTGGTTGGCTCCATTTTGCCTTCTCTCTCCCTGATCTTCTATAAATATTGGAATACTTGTTGTATTCAAAGGAGGTGAACATTTTTCAGATAGAAATAGAGGTGAGGAGAGAAAGACTTTGAGCTTTCTTGTAACAGATAAAAACAATTAATACAATTATTCAGACTTTGTGCTCAATAGCTGTGTTATACATTAGATCTTTCTTATGTTAGATCTGCATGTGTCTTTTTCTCGTTGAATTCATATCTACTTTTCCGTCACTTGTTTATCGTATTGCTTTGTTTATTTATGCAAAGTAGGTTCGGCTCATGTCTTACTACCAAGCCCAAAGCATAGATTTTCCGACCCTTCCGCTTTGGAACTCATTTCTTTTCTTCCTTTGGATCTGTTCTTTCTCTTCTCCTTCTTTTATTCCTTTCTCTTCGCAGGCCTAGAACACTCTCTGGGATCGATCCCAACCCCAGAAGGCGAGAATCATGAGACTTGCATAGGTTCTGCTAGTAGAAGTAGTAATAAACCCGGTTTCGCTTTCTTTGTCTCAAAGAGGGGCTAAGCCCTGCACACCGTTGGCCCGTCTATCCATAGATCTGTCCACGCGACAGATTTTCGGACCAACGGTTTTAGCGACTCTACTGGGGACCGAGCAGTCTCGTCGAGATCTATGGTGGTGGTATAATATAAAATCAGAAAATATAAGAAAATCACTGCCTGTTTGCAAATCTGCACTTTTGTTCAAAACCCAAAAATTTGCAAAAGTGCTCAAATCGAAAAATTTCCTTCTGAGAGTCATAGATCGGGCCTAGTTACAGATCTTTAGTTCGCTGAGTTTTTATCAAAATCATTATTTTTCCGTAGATCTGAGTTTTGACTGAGTTTGAAATCCTTTGAAAAGTAAAAAATCAGATCTGAAAATCAGCTTACTATCTTCCCTGCCATCTTATCCTCGCTGCTATTTGTCATTAACCGCAATCGGTTTTTCGAGAGGATAGTTTTTAAATATTCGAGAAAAAGTACTGCTGCTGGTTTTTGTGAAAAACCAGAAAATCAGCAAGTACACCCAAAAATAAAGTTTAAATCTGCGCCTTAATATTGCAGATCTGAAAGGTACACTGGCGAGTGAACCTTTTACGCGCAGCAGAAGAGCCCGTGGAGAAGCTGATCCTACTTTCGATCTGCTTCAGAGGCACAATTTCAGCGTAACACCGGCACGTTTTTCAGCGCTAAGCTCAGCTAGCCGGTCATCCAGGAGTGTCTCGCCTTCACGAAGAAAAAGTCTTTTGCCAGGAGCATCCACATCCCTTTGTAGTGCTTTGCTACTCAGCGGAACTACACTTCCAGCTCGTGTTCTCTTTCCGGCTTTTCAGATGGCGGTACCATGGGGAAACGCTATGGGTCCGTTGGCTTTACCACATCCAGGTTCACGCACTCCCTCATGGAAATCGAAAGAATTTTCCTAAATTCGGCACGGAGCGAAATCAAAGCACGGATTCCCACATTTTTGCTTTCATTATGTCATGCAGTATTTTGGATGTGACTCATGAAGATGTGTCAGTTCGCCTTTTTCTGGAAACCCTACAAGGGCCTGCAGCTGAATGGTTTCAGCATTTGCCGGCCGCATCTATCACCAGTTGGGCAACTTTGCGGGACGCTTTCGAAGACAGGTATAAACCTTCAGAGGATGCATTTACTTTATTGTCACGAATCACTCACCTAAAAAAGGAAGTCAATGAGACCATGCGCGATTTTATCGCCCGGTTCAATGCGCTAATCAACCGTGTCCCTACTGCCATGCTTCCAACGCCGGAGAATCAGAAGTGTTTCTTCGTAAACGCCATGAGCTCAAAAGTCAGCTTCTTGCTCCTTCAAGAGCGAGTAGCTACTTTGCCTCTCGCTCAGGCTGCTGCCATCCGGATAGAGGACAATTTGATAATATCTGGCGAGTTAAGAAAGGATTCAGTAAAGCCTAAGTCTTTGGGCCCTTCGCCTACCACTTCGTCTGATCCAGCATTCCAAAAAATGGCGAATGATTTGCTTGCACTAAAGAAGCAGCTGGCCCAGGCCTCTCCCAGTTCCTCGTATCGGGATATCCCGCGGAGGAATTTTGTTCCTAACAACGCTTCACAAAGGCCGCGCTTGCCTACAGCTGCTCCACGGTTGGCGCTTGAAGCTCCTCCGGTCAATGCTTTGGCCGAAATTGAAGAGGAAGAAGAGCAGTACTATGAAGAACCTTCGTCTCAAGGCGAAGATGATCAAGATGTCGGTGAACCGACTGGCGACTCTACTATTGGATACATGGAATTTGATGAGGATGAATCGATGAAGAAGAGAGTACTCAGGGCTATTGCAAGCAGACAATCCTCTGTTTGTTTTACCTTCGCATGAAGGAAAGGAAGCAGAGGTTGCTGCCCACGTCGTGCGAAGGAGAAGGTCGTATCAACGCACCTCCCACCATTACTAGAAGAGGTAATCCTCTTCCTACTCAATTCCACTGCTAAGTCTTTTTGCAAAGAAGTCTTTTCCGCCCCATCTCTCCTCTCAGAATCGCCTCCTCCTTATTCCTTATCAAGATCGCAACCCTGTTTACCCGACAATCGCTTGAAGTGAAGGACTCATTCCTTTACTAACGCAACCCTTGGCATTCGATATAATAGATCATGCAAAGACCAAGATTCAAATATGCGTCAAGCCGAGTATCTTGATCAAACCCCGAACAGACTTGTAAGATTGACTAAGTATATCCAAAGCCAAGGCTCATTATAGTTAATCAAGCTTCCTAAAGGAATCCTTTCCCTCCTCCTGAATCCCATATAAATGTTGCTTCAATGTCTCGCGTCGGGCAAGATAGAACCTTTCTATCTCTCTCCTAATCAACGGCCATAAGTTGAGCAATCGTATAATTGATTCCGGAGCTTCCGATAACGTCATGCCAAAAGTCACCCATGCTTTGGGCCTCACTCTTACTGCCAAGACCTTTCGTGATGTTATTCATTGGAAACCAAACAAGTGCCATTGATTGGTCAAATCAAAGACGCGCAATTTGCGTTCGCGGCATTTCCCGAAAAGAGGTAAAAATGACCGTCCTTGCCCGACATTCCGGCAATGACCTATGGAATTTTCTTTGGAAGGAGTTTAGCGGCGAAGTCGGTGGAGAAATTCACATGGACTGGTCTAAAGCCGCAGAATTCAGGTCCAAAGCGTGTCTGCAAACTTTGGGCCGGAATCCCAAAAGAAATACTTGGTCACTAGCTCAAGACCCCAAAGCTCAAATCCTTTTGAATCATCGAGGATGGGAACTACTTCTTATCCACCGAGGCGGATACAAAGGAAGTTTTCGTTCAAAAAAGGACCTTAATAAGGTCTGGACCTTGCAATTCGATGGCTTCACAGCTCGGCAACTAGTGGATGTGGCGGCGGGGTTGTGCTAATATCTCCCGAGGAGGAGGTCATTCCTCTCTCTTTCAAATTGCAGCTTTTCAATACGAATAATCTTCTTTGAGTATGAGTCTCTCTTACTCGGTATGCAAGCCTGAAAAGAAAGAGGAATAAAAAATCTAAAAGTTCAAGGTGATGCCGAGCTGTAGTTGTAAATCAGGTCAAAGGATTTACCAAGTAAAAATGAAAGGCTCAGGGCACTACCGTAATGCAAAGATGGGACAGCATTGAGGAATTTGATGCCTTTTCAATAGAGCGATTCCAAGAGCTCAAAATGACATGGTTGATTCGCTGGTTTGTTGAAGCATCTCTCATGCTCCCACACCCGGGTTTGAAGACGAACAAGTACACCATTGAGGTGGTTTTCCGCCTTGCAGCGTGCGAGACAAACTCTCGGCATTTAAAGCGGTATTCAACGATGATAATCACCTCATTGCCTTTCTAGAAAAATCAGAAAATTTTGATGAGTTGTATTTTTGAAGGATCCACCTCTCCATGCCGTGAATCAATCAACAAATCAAACCACTTAAACAAAGGGAGAACGATGGCATTTGTAGGCTTAAGAAATAAAATTCCAAAGGGCCTGGTTTCTTCTGGAGCGCTGTTTTGTGACATGACCGTTTTGTGAAAAAGAAGAGGCGAGATGATCCTAGCTCATCT